>OW203770.1:7183955-7306250 GCA_934045905.1 Leuctra nigra
TACAGTAAAAGTGTTTGGTCTTCTCCTCAGTTTATTAGGCATTTACGGTATATTGAGTGACTGTGAGTGTACAGTACGACTTGGCTGGGGGGAGCGACCGCTCCACTAGATTGCAATTGTTTTATCACGGTCTTCGGAACGACCTCGTCTGACACATTTTTCTTGACGCCTCTTTCAAAACAATTGCAATCTGTCAAATACTGCTTTGGTGAATAGACATCTAGTTTTCACAAGAATTTTGAATAAATGTGTGCTGTAATGAAATATGCCGATTATATTTGATTGTTGACACTGAGGTTTATCAATTTCTGTTTTTTCGCGATGGAATAATACATTTTACTGAACTCGTTACAATTGACATGCACTGATTGACGGGCATGATTTGCCCGCACTCGCAGTGGGTGCATACTTACATTAGTGGCCAACTTACTGAAATTAGCGCAATCTCTAGGTACTTTTAGAATCGAATAGAATACAATTTTCATGTCCTGAAAATTGCGAATCGGTTCTTGTTTAAATTTCAAAAATCACATAATAAATGTATCAATCACAATATCATTCAAAAACGATCCCAGAGACATCATGGATTAAATAAATGTGTGAAAAAAATCAGATTAATTCGTTAAACAATTTGACCTGGGCAGCCAAAAAAAGAGAGAAAGTGCCATTAGAGTACCGTGGTGACGCTCACTACGGTGTTTTCCTCATTGTATTTTCATGCGTAATGCCTCGAGTAAATGCATAGGTAATGTTACAATCAATCATCGAACATGGATCAAGACAATGGCACCGGCTGACTTCATCTGACAGTTACACGTTCATTACGTGATTTTGAAATCGTAGTTTGCGTGTTAACTTCAGGTGAATTCAGTCTTATTCAACATTCTTCCCAAGAAGATCCCTGGTACATCTGGTGTCTGGATTTTGACTGCATTGGGCGAGTCGAATTAATATCATAATGTAAAGATTTGAGTTATTTCATTCAAATCGCTCATTATTCTGTTAATTCGATGAGTCCACAAGCTACAGACCGCTTAAAGACCGCTTAAAGACGCTCTCAAGAGAAGAAAACTATTAGAAGGAAGACGCTGAAGATTAGTTTTTAGAATAATAATATTATAGAAGTTGAGATGTGCTTCAACATTATATGGTATTATTTTTGTAGTGGGTTAAATAGTTTTCAGGTAATTGATTTACATAGTTTTACAGATTTCTTCTTATTTATTAACAGTGAAATGACAATGACATCATAATTGCTGTACTGCCATGGAAACAAAGGAATCACCATGGCTTAGACTAAATAACTGTGCCTACTATGGTAACGCATTGTTGGAGACATGGAAGTTATATCGCAGAACGGATTCTTGTCACATGTTGGTTTCCCGTCAAAATGTTCATGATAATTAATGGAATTAATTGGTATGAATAAATATCTAAATATTGAGACATAGGCAAGGATATATAAAAGTGTTGTTAGACAAGTCCTCCTCACATATGCGGCTGCACGAACCGACACCGCCAGGACCAAGTGTTTGCTTAATGTTAGTGAAATGAAAACCTTAGGAGTATAGTAGGCAAAACAAGGCTAGGCAGAGTAAGAAATAATGATGTGAGAAAAACATGTGGTGTAGAAGATATTAACGAATGGGTGATGAAGAGAGAGAATGGGAGGAGGCAGAATGTTGAGACCAAGAGATGGAAGGCCTGTTGGGAATAGAAATGTGGGAAGTCCGAGGAAAAGATGGAAGGAAGCAAAGCAATAATGAACATGCTGGAAGCTTAGAGAGAAGATGATGAAGAAGAATTTTTATTAATGCAAATTTTTAATACTCGGGTGATTTGTGTATTTGTTATTATAATTTGTGTTAATATTTAGGTACAGATTTACTTGAATTAAGTTTCATGAGACTACCGTATTCATGACATTTGTTACTTAATCTTCAAGGCCGAAAATGCTCTTTAAATCTCATGTGTAATAATATTTGGTGCCTCCAGCCATTTATATTTCAGTTTTGCGACTTCGCTGGCTTAGGGCAACCGCTCCACTATAGACACAAAGTGTACTACATTTGTGAAGAATCGTGCGATAGAAATTAAATTTTCAAATATTCAACTTATCAATCACAACAGCAAACACTGACAAAAAATAATATGGTTGCTAATGGTAGATATTGGAAGTCCAGTCAGTTAGGTTAAAATTAGGGGTTTATGATAAATCTGTAAATATTTCACCACAGAAAAACTAGCTATCAACATAGGCTACGGTGCATATCTCACTTTAACATAATTGGGTGGGGAGGGGTGAAATTTTGCCTTCCAATATTATAATCCAATATTATAATTAAAATGGCGGCGTTGGTGATAGAAACTCAAAACATGCACAAAATACTCTTTAAAATCATCTAATTATAATATTAGTCCTGTAGGCCGAAAATGCCACTTTGATGCTTACCAAGGATAGTAAAATATGTACCAATATTTTACTATCCTTGGGTTCTTCCAACATTAATGTTTGAACAGTGTGTCGTGTGAGAGTGTGCGCGCCGAACGACTTGGCTGGATTGGAGCGCCTGCTTTACTAGATCCATGTATGAACTAATACAAAAATTAAAATAAATATCGCTATAGCATTTTACCACTGCTATGAATTATGTAAAAAATAATTCATTTTGAGTCGATTTGGCAATATAAAATACAACATATAAAAACGAAATAACTGGTGCAAAGTCAAATAGGTATACATACAGATATTCACGAACAAGAAAGAGTTACGTTTTACCCAATAAAGTCCAACATAACATATGACAAGCTACAGCACAAGATTAATCACACTGCAATGTAATCAAGTAAACATAAAAATTATTAAATATGTGTAGTACTATAATACTTTCAGGTGATACCTATATATAGCGCTCAGCCGTTTCAGAAAATTGAGAGAGAAAAATTGTTTCGTAAGTGGGTGTAACTTTGATAGGATGTTCACATGATCAGTCTGAATGAATATTAGAAGCACTTTTTAATTTTTGCTTCGTGCCTTGTTAATGCGCCGATTATTCAACAAAACCGCTCAACACGATGACATTTCCGATACGATTGGAGACCATACCCGTAATCCAATTGATCTCAAATTTTTATCATGATTAGATAAAAGACAAACTTAAAGTTATCATTTAGAACATTTTTTAATAAAATTTCATACGGCACCCAGCGAGACAAGAAAATAGAAAATTTTCCCCAAAAATCAACTAATTATTCTTAACGAAGCGAAAAATTAAAAATGTACCAAGGGGTAACCCTAAGCTTGTCTTTCGTCTAATCATGGTAAAAATTTTAATGTATTTTGTTGACCAATTTTGTCTCCAATCGTATCAAAAAAAGTGCCTGAAACACCCGGCAAAATCGCTTGCGTATGCACCACCTCAAGCCTTTGGATTCTTCTTCATCATCTTCTTCATCAACATATTGAGATTCTTGAGTTGCATCTTCAATCATCTCCATCACTGACCGCAATCCCTACTCGACCAGTTTAGGGGAAAGTAAGTCGATGGTCAAGTTTAAACTTCATAACACCGTTCTTCTTCATGACGCGAGGTCATTGATTTTGGAATCGTGTCTTTACTCTCAAAGTGTTAAAACATTTGTATATGAAGCTGGTTACCTGTAAGTTAAGGACATCGTATCTAATTAGAGAGTTTTGAAAATGATAAACCTAGGAAAACGCTAGTGAAATCAGGTGATGAGCGAGCACCGATACGAGCAACATCTGATTTAGGTGATCTCAACTGACGTCAAGGTCTCAGCGTAGGACAGACCGCTCAATTTTTTACAAACAATTGGAAATATTTCTTCTGAAATTAGCATTCTAAACTGGTTTATGCATAAGGATATGTATTTCCTTTTCATACATATAATTTGTATAGGTACATATCTTTCTTGCAAAACCTTATTTAAACTAGATATGAATCACGCTATAATGTAACACATGCTATTGCTGCATACTATACTTGTCCTACACAGAGATTTCAAGATAGAGGAGGTGGTGAAAACATGGAGTTTTAAATATCTTACGATGTTGGAATCTTAAATTGCTGATCGCGTACAGGCTTCTGTACTTCCGCTCCGAGATGTGGCGGCCATGTTTGTCACTCGAAGCGCGCCATATTCAAACTTAGTATAAATATAAACATAACGTAATATCACATAAAATAAAACAAGTCCCCCCTACACTGAATCCCGACCCCCGATAATTTGATCGTATTAAATAGCAAACAATCTCAAATATGTTCGTAAACTGCACAGTTTGACACATGTGTATCGACAAACATGGCCGCTGCCAAGCCAATAAACCGACGCGCGGGTTCAATTTCCTGCACCATCTAGTTGTACGCCTCGTTTACATTCAGATAGGCCTCCAGTACGCCGTACTATTACACCTCCATGGTGAAAATACCCTATATCCATCATCCATAATGTCTGGACAGAGTTAAGCACATTTCAATTTCAACAGTTTCAGTCTTAAGCCAATGGGATTTCAGAATTTCACTCAAGATACTGAGTGATCCGATTGGAAAAATAGACATCGTCAAATTTGAATTGTAAAGTACAGATAGATAAATTTGGACAAACATCTCAAAGATTAAAATCGTTAATAAGTCAATAAGTTCTTGACAAATGGTTGAAAATATCTGTTATATTTTAAATGCTGATTTTGATGGCCAGTCAAATTTTCTATTTGATCGGAACATTTGAGTTTTCAACCATCTACAAACTGTGTTTTACATTTCGACCTACATTTTGAGGATTTAGATGCATATGCAGTAAACATGATGACATAATTTAATGAACTCTAAATTGTTAAATTTCGAGTCTGCACACTACAGGTGGTATTTTCATGAGTGCAAAATTTGAGCTCGATCGGAGAACTGGTGCTACCAGAAGTATGTAAGCAGAAAGAAATACAAAAATTAACAAAAGTAAGATTCACTCTCTACGCACGCAAGTAAGTGTTCAAATAAAATGTAAAGCAAGTTTAATTAAAAAAAAAAAAAGTAGGATCGAAATACACGCAAGCCTGACCTCAAATGGCCAATGGGTGATGCAAAATCACCCATCACAATGCCCGAGACTCTTCTCTTGTTACTACACTTAGCACCCATGATAAAAAAAAACAGATCACAATAGGGCATGTGCAAAGTGAAACAACCAGCAGATAGCAGCACAATGCATTTTGTGGTAAAAAGCAAGTTAGTAAGATTAGCGGGCTGTTTGTAAGTCAACTATAGGCGGCGGTGACTTTCATTTTAATTTGCAAAAATTGCGGTTTCAGTCTAATATCCACATAATTTCATTGTTAATAATAGTTATCTACCCACACTGATGATTTCCAATGATTTTAGGGTAACAATGGAACATTAAATGATTATTTTCTAGGCGTGGAATTACTTTTGAACGTCAATTTTTAACTACACAGGTTTGAACTGTCAGCTGTCAAGCTGTCAACAAAATCAGCTGAGTGTAGTCCAAAGATACTGAAACCAAAGGATTTCAGAAGAAAGATGAAACACTTTCCCACAAAACGCTCATGACGCTTACGGCGGACAACTTATTGTCCTATCTTTAGCATGCCCTATGATTGTGAAACAGTCTGTACAGAGAGAGGAGGAGACATTTTAAATAATGTCATACAGCTGATCAGCTCAGACAGTTCGGCCAACCTTGATATGTGAAGGTCTTGGAAAAACATGGCCTTGAGCATGCCAAGGAGTTATTGAGCAAGCGACTCTTTTGACACGGACCACTGATTCTTGTTAGTTACCTGTCAGTATAGGTGGCACCGATTCCCTGATCGAGATGAAATTTTGTACAATTTGCAGGTTTGCAGTCCCTATTTTATTTTAAAATCTGATGATTGGTTCCAATTTAAACAAATATTTATTTCGATTGATTATTCCGATTAATTTAAAACTTTTCTAGGTCATTTAGACTAACATTTTATCAACTTTAACAAAGTTTCAGTCAAATCCTCCAATTGATTAAATTTTTAAAAAATCTTCTGATTTGTCAAAAATCGAAATTCTTCGATTAAGATAAAATTTGGTATGGTGATCAAGACACATAATTAACATGCTCTCATACTTTACACATTAAACTTAATCGGTGAAGTATTTACAGGCCTGTTGCCATCAAAATAGTTTAGAAATAGTTGCGAAAAGAGATTTTTGGAAAGTATTTACGACAAATGAATCATTATTCTCAGTTTTTCCAGCACCAGAGTGTTAACATTGGAATGTTGCAAAGATCATGTCGTGTCATATCGTGTATGGCAGAAGACGTTGCAAGTATCGGTGCTCGCTCAACAACGCGTTACACTTAGCGTTTCTCTATAGCTACCAGATAACACCCCCATGAGCAAACGGAGCGACAAATGTGTAATGTAACAAACAAAGCGCATTTACACTCACATTGGCAAAGGTCTCCATGGTTCCAGGTAAAAATCCAGCCACCGTGAATACAACAGGTTGATTAGCACGTGACATGATGATACGGATTGACCTCTTGAACCCATCTGTTGCTGCGTACCACTTTGTATCATACGCAGCCTCCAGTACCAGCGAGCTCTACAGGAAGAAGAAAGTTTATGCATGAGCATCCTTGAAATGAAAAACTTACGTCTTGGTAAAAGAAAAGCACAATTCCAAACCTCGTCAACGATTTGCTGGGAAAGCCAAGATATGATGTAACCGAGCAGGAACAGAATAACAACATTGAACGCGATGTAAAGAGCTTCTCCTCCATAATTTGTCACCTGATAAATAAAAACATTATTTTTATTTTTTGAATTGGAAATCTGTTTTTTATTATATTTAATCAATTTAAACTAACAAAATTATCAACTAACGGCAAGATCTGATAATAATTTGTTTAACAAATAGTTCTGAAAATCACTTTATGTAGCATACTTATGACATGTATAAATCAAGTTATGTCAATGACAAATTAATACCAAGTTAACAAATTCAGCTTTATTGAAGTGTTTCTTTCGTTTTGATAAGAGTCAACATTACACATTATTATTGTTTGAAAGCAGACACACTGGTATTTAAGGTAAAATCAAGAACCATTGATATGGACTTCAGACGTTCTACTTCTGATGAACATAGTTATTCGCCTGAACTTCCAGACTTTAGGGTTGAGCGAACTGATTCGAAACCCAAACAGAACAGACCCGGCTTTAGATGTTCGTCAACTGAACCTTAAAATGAAATAAAATGAATGAAACCTCCCTCGCTGCGCCAATTTGAAATTTCTTGCTAGCTTTCGTTCCAGTACTATCGTGTTCTAGATAGAAGGCTGTGTTACAAAGAAGAAGCAAAAGTAGAAATAATGCAAATTGTTACATTTAATTAATAATTTTAATTTAATTTTACTTTTCATGCCTTTTCTTTGTGCATACATTCAATGATTTGAATAAATTTTATCAAAAACAAAATGCACTTCAATTATGAGATTAATTTTAACTACTTATCTCCTCAAAATTACTAGCTATTAAAGTGATTATTTTTACTCTTCGCCTGCAAATGATCTAAGTGGAGTTACACCAGGGAAAATTTTGTAAATTAGGTACCTACACAAATCTAAAATGTATGTATGTGAAGCAAAATATTACATGCAAAAACAACTTAATTATTTGTTACATATAGGAAAGAACTATAAAATGCAAAATCCCCTTGGGCAAACTATGTCAAACAATGTTTGATGTTATTTTTGGGTGTCATGACTCAAGTCCATATTTACTATACAATTTATGTTGGAAAATTTGCAATTCTCGCCAAGGAAATATTGTTTTGAATAAAACTCTGAAATCCAATTGGCTTATGATTGAAATTGTCCAATTTGAATTGTAGTGGCATGGACTTAACCCAAGTCTTAAATTATTTGTTTTTCGAATTTCAAAGTTTTTGCAAGCCATATTTGTTATAAAATTATATTAGTGTGAAAAGTGTGATATTTTTTGTATTTATATTTTATTTTTTATATGAAAAAATGCTGTCCTCGAATGAGGACGCTGGGACTATGCAGTATAAAAACGGAAACATATATTTTCATTGTTATTCATTGTTTAGCATTAATAATATGGTGGAAAACTTGTTATAAGATGTATATAATATACTCATTAGAGATATACTTAAGTATATTACATGGGTCCCGGGAAGGGGGGGAGGAACCCCCCTCCCCTGGATGTAAGGGAAAAATACAAGTTTTGAGGTGTTTTAGATGAAGTTACACAAAAATCATTAAAAAATGTTCTCAAAGTGTCAAAATAACCAAAAGATGATTTGCGCGGCAAGGAGGGAGCATGCCCCCCACATCCCAAAGTGTTTTGACACCTCTCCAGAAACAAAAAGTGAGAACACTTTTCAGCATTTTATTAAGAAAAAAATTAATGCACATAGGTAATGAAGAAAAATATTTTTAAGCAGTAGCGACATTCATTGCTGTCAATAATAAAAATTTAAAATAAAAAAAAATATGTAAAGACCCCAAACGAAATACTTTTTCACCTGTCCTCAAACGAGGACGATGGTACTTAGTAATAAAAGCACTGCAGGTAAAAAAAATGCCAGAGGTTCGGTTCGGTTCGGTTCGGTGTTTCAGACAAATATTTCAAGTTTGGTTCGAGGTTCGGTTCGGTAAAAAAAAATATGAGGTTCGCTCAACCCTACCAGACTTGATTACCAACCGTTGTTGAAAACAGCATACACGATGTAATTATTATAATGTCCAGCAAAATAAATGATTGGGCAAGTGGCTGCATAGCGGTCTCGAATACACTGATGACCCTGTGAAGAAGAAGTGATGTTAAACTAAGTCCTCCAGTAGGTGTTAAGGTTTGTTAAAACTATAAGAATGAAAACGCTCAGTGAAACGCAATGTTGAGCGAGCACCTTTAAGTGGATTACCTGATTTTATTATCACTTATAGATATAGAGATCATCCATACACTGAAAAGAGGAGTAACCCAGATGCAGTGATGCAGTTAACTGCATCACGTTTAGACCTTTAGATATGAATTTTTACAGATTTCAAAAACTAACACGTAAAGTCGATGGGTTATTTAATCGTTTAGGCTGGAACTTTTATTATGTTATAAAATGCTGCACTGTTAAAAATTTCAATGTTATTTTACATATACTGTATATGGCAGCCAGGTTCTCCAATACAATATATATAAAATTGACACTACATTGTATTGTTAAAATTACAAATGCATGTAGTGTTATTTTACTTTGACAGTTCATGAATTTTTAGTCAACCAGGTACATGTATTAAAACAACACTGACCCCTATATTTGTCAAAACATCATTGGAACTATATCACTACAT
Source organism: Leuctra nigra (assembly GCA_934045905.1). Classification (NCBI taxonomy): domain Eukaryota; kingdom Metazoa; phylum Arthropoda; class Insecta; order Plecoptera; family Leuctridae; genus Leuctra; species Leuctra nigra. Next base: position 7,193,340 of record OW203770.1, read on the forward strand.
TGTATTGTTAAAATTACAAATGCATGTAGTGATATGTTACAACCAAAAAAATAATTTTTATTAATTACTCAACCAGTTTTAATCAGATTTCATTTCTGTAAACGGAATTGCATGGACAATTTTAAGTATGATTAGTACACTAATACAAATTATTTCACCCCAACCGGCCTCGAACCTGCGATCTTGTGTGTAGAACATCATAGCGCTAACCCCGGGACCACGGCGCCAAGTGAGGAACAGAGCGGTTGAAACTGTTCTCGATCAGTTGAGTTAGAAAGTTGTGTTTGTGGGCAAAATTAATTTTCACGAGTTATGAACATTATGATTATAGCGTTTATGAATTCCATTAGTCTGTAAGTTATGTCTCTATATTACTAACCGTCATTATAGATGAGCAATAAAATACCATACATCGCACTGTTAAAACTACAGCGGATGTATACCTGTGAAGTTATCTCCTGTCACTGTCTAATTGCCGGCTCAGTGGAGATGTCAGTTGACATCCGTGATCATTAGAAAGAGGGCTACCGCGTTCAGGTAGAAAAGCGCACATTGTATGATATTTAAGTTGCAACTGGACTATTATCTTTTACTCTTCTTAGCCTGTGTTTATTTAACACAACAATTTAGTTTCAAATGTACAACTTTCATGATAATTTAAATGATACTTTGTAGCACGAAACTAAAATTAGCAATATTGTCAGTGTAATTTGAAAAAACATATACATAATTGTATATTAAACGCTACAATGTCTATGCAAAATTACAATATTTTACTACAGTGTGATCATATTCTTAATGTGATTGAACAATTTTTAATTATTGAGGGGTAAACACTCATTTTCTACCTACATGGGTGCATATTATCAGGTCAGTAAGAGAAACTGTTCTTATTAGAAGCAGCTATTCAGAAAGACATTGAAGAAACAAGTAAACATAGATCCGTGCGGTTCGAGTGAAATGGCGTCGATCGCTTCGCTAGTTCAATGAGTGCTTAGTTTGGAGAATCTTTTAAGGATGCTTCTACATTGATTTTTGCAATTCATCGAAGTCATTCAAAATTACACAAGAAATTAATTAGCTACATCGAAATGCAATTAGACCAGTACTTACTCCAACAGGTCTTGATGATGTTTGACGCAGTCGCCGAGGAGGCGGTGCATTTCAAGGTCAAACCTCTTCTTCCTGATATGTTGCCAAATATCTTCATCGGCTTCTTTCCTCCACCAGGCGCTCTCAATAGGCAACTCATCTGCCTGATTGTCCACAATGTCTTGGCTGGGAGAGTCCAAGGTCACAGAGCAATCTCTTCCCAACTCAAGTAACAGCGATCTTCTTTGTAAAACTCTTCTCCGTACTCTGCGAGGATATCTCTGAGCAAATCTTCCAACTCCCGCTGCTTTCATCCACTCACCAGCAGCTCGCGTGAGAATAGCTTTAAGTCGAATGTTTGCTCTTGCTCGTTGAGGCAAGTGGCTCAGATTGTGTCTCAGTATCTTCCACTGAGCGATCACAAGAAGGTAGGTAGATACACCGTAGCCAACCGGTATAAAACTAGAGAGGGCGCTGAGTGCATATTCCGCATAAGTTAATAAAATCAGTAATATTTCAAACATAGGTGACACGGTTTGATCAAACGGCAACCAAAACCTGGAAAACAGAAAACTGACAAATATTGACAGATACTCCAAATATACAAGACAGTAGGGAATCTGTGAAAATTCAGTGCTTAAGATTATAGTTTTGTTGGAAAAATCAAATTTATTACCGCAAAAATAATAAAATTTTGATTTAACTATTTAACCCGCCGGTAGTCACCTGTCATTGTGGATCGCGAGTGGTCACCTGGGGTCTGACAGACCCTATTTAATTGACTGCCATGTACATTTGGAATGTATTTTCAGTGCCATTTATTTATTATTTGCATTGTTGATGTATTAATCTAATACCTCACCCCAAATATTGCAATATTTCTTTACAACATATTTGCATATTTGCAAAATATTTTCATATTTGCAATATGTTGCTTTATATTTTCTTTAATGATTTTAATGAAAAACGGTTAAATTGTGAAATTATAGAGGATCCTTGCTATATTTTGAAATACATATATTAATTGATATTTTTTATCATATCGTATTTTTAAATGTTTAATGGACTTATTCATTATTTTAAAAGGAAAATATATACAATAAATAAGTAGCATGAATGCTTCCATGGTCATTGAATTATGCGTAGTTTCCTATGCATTTTGGGAAACATTTTATTCCCAAAAGGCCAATTTTTAGACAATTTACTAAAGACATCCCCAAAATTTAAAATGATGAATGTGCATGGAATTATCAAAAAAATGTAATTACTAACGAAAATGGATTAGAAGTGAAAATTAACAATAAATAGAGAAATATCTTTTAAGAATTGTGTAAAAATAGTGACGGGAGTGGTCACCTGGAGTCTAACAGGTCCACACAAACTTTGGAGCCCTGCTGTTCCTCACAGGATATTTTTTTCAGATTTGCAGCATTTTCTGTCAGTGAGTTCAGTGTCTAACTTGAAGGTACTGAGAAGGAAAAAAGCCTAGTGCTGCAGCTATCTTTGAAGAAACAGTAGAAATGGCAAGGCTGGGATCTGTCAGACCCCAGCCTTGCCAATTCTGTAGATTTCTTTAAGTGACTACTCGCGGGTTAAGTGGACTTACCTATGAATAAATGTCCTTTCTGAAAGACAGTTTAAAAGTATAACGAAATGCAATACTGTTGTGAATAAATCATAACTTAGAATAATCAAAATGAATCTCTTCACAATTCTCTCGGTTTTTTCGTAATTGTTCTTGGTTGATTTGTCACATTTGTGTATTTGTTCTCTCATCTTCCTCAGAGTTTTAATTATAAACTGACACTCGTTCTGATTGTTTGTGATTGTCAAGATAGAGATGAAGTATTCCGTAAAAGCCAATGACATTATAACATGAGTCAACATTCCTGCAATGTTGCTCGTGTTAGTCAAGATACTTCCAACGAGTGAGATTATAAACAGTGGAGCTGAGAAATAGAAGACTTTTATTGGGAAACTGAGTCTTCTTGGTTTGTTGTCTTCTCTCCAGAAACCTGAGAACAAAGAAGTTTTCAATATGGCCGTATATAGCTATGGCCGTAGAATATACTTTTGACTTATTTTAGCTCTTGAACTTAGATATTATATGAGAGTGCCGTCGCCGTACGACTTGGCTGGCGTGGAGCGACCGCTCCACTTGATTGATTAAAACTTTTCGTTTCGTTTGGACATTTCACAAGTTTTTTTTAATTTTATTAAATACAACATTTCTGTTATAATTCAATAACCTTCATCAGGTAAAGTACAAATTGATAAAAAGCAAAAAGCATGAAACAAACATTTAACTAATCTAGGTAACTTATGTTCAAAGTATAGTATACTATTAGTATGTTTAAATTACTATAGGTTCTTTGCTTTTATTTACTTCTTTAAACATGAGTTACCTAGATTAGTTGAATGTTTGTTTCATGTTTTTAGCTTTTTATCAATTTGTACTTAGCTGATGAAGGTTATTGAATTATAACCGAAATATTGTATTTAATAAAAATAAAAAGTACTTGTGAAATGTCCAAACGAAACGAAAAGTTATTTTGAAACTTTTGAAACTTTTGAAGTTTCAAGTTAGTAGCTGGAATGGAGGGACATTAGATTTTGATATTAATATCTTAATCGATATTTAATAAATAATAATGTCGATGTGTCGATAATCCTATCTCTCTTCCTAATTCAACAGTTGCGCATGTATCTATGGAACGTGGTCCATGCCTCATTTACTAAGTGAACCAATTATCTTTCACTATATTTTCTATAATGACAAAAATTAAAACTCGATTGAGCATCTTTCCATGGACCAGGAAAATTCCCTTGGACATCCAACATATAAGTTATGAGTCAAAAGTCTAGAGAGATCTGGCACATCTCTTGATGAACGATACAGGAAGTTGATTGGGTCCCAAAAATTGTACCTTTTTCCATTTTCCTCAGCCAGAAATTCATGATCCAGATAAACAAACGGATTGTGCAAGTCACAATATAACTTTGTGTGCATTTTGTGTTATCCATTGATATCAAAAAATATGAAACAAAATCATTTAATGCATCAGCTCCGTTAAAATGTTAATTTTGGCACCAAACTGATATACGAGTATTTTAAAATTGCATATCCATTAAAGGGCCACAACAGTCAGAATATGAAAAATTACCGTCATTTCATCTCGTCATAAATAATTAATAATAATTATTGTCTGTATTGCATATTAGTTCACATGGGATTTGTCTTGTATCAACATTCTTTGAACAGACTGTAATAGATATGTAATGTGTTGTGTTATGATGATGCATGAAATTGTTTAGTTTATGGCTACTTTATTACTATTTCAAGTGTCAGCAAGCGCTAAGTCTAAACAAACTGGGTTCAGTTTCAGTGAGGGGGAGGGAGATCTGCAGGAATGTACCTTCAGTACTAAAAATATGGAACCTTCTTAATGTAAAAAAACAGTAGCGATTTGTTATTATATTTATTTGTAGCTAAACGGTTCAATTCACAAAAAATTTGGGAAGAGATAAAATGAAGAAAACATTCCTATTTATATGTAGCAGAGCTTCTGTAATATCTACCTATTTTGGTTCTCCTACGTTCCCAATAGGAATTTTGCGTCCAGCTTATTCCTTATGGGACTAAAATTCTATGCATACTTTCGATTAAAATCACGTTTATCGATTTGCTGCTCTCACTATCACAACCGGCTTGGTACCTTCTCATATGTCTTATAGACATTAATTGAGCGAGCGAAGCGAGCTTCTCCTTTTGGCTCACTTGGCACGGACCACTGTTTTTTTTTTTTTTTTTTTTTTTTTTTTTTCTGTTACTGACGATATACAGGTCAGAGTTTTTCTTCGATCGAGCTGAAATTTTGCACACGTGTTTGGACATCCTCTGGGCGTTGCAGACCCTAATTTTTTTGAAATCTACTGATTGGTTAAAATTTAAATAAACATCTCCTGATAGGTTGAAAAGTTAAAATGGTCTTCGACAAATCTGATCAAACTCATATTTTGGCTATACATGTCTAGAGTTTTTCCTCGATCGAGCTGAAATTTTGCACACATATAGAGACAAACTTTTCTGTTTGCAGACCCCAAATTTTTTTGAAATTTATTAATTGGCTAAAATTTAAATAAACATTTCCTGATGGTAGGTTGAAAAATGAAACTGATCTTCGATAAATCTGATCAAAATCCTATTTTGGCTATACAGGTGTGAGTTTTTCTTTGATCGAGCTGAAATTTTGCATACATGTAAAACTAACTTTCTCTGTTTGCACACCATAATTTTTTTTGAAATCCATTCATTGGTTAAAATTTAAATAAATATCTCCTGATAGGCTGAAAAATGAAAACGGTCTTCGATAATTCTGATCAAACTCATATTTTGCATGATCATTAAGACCAATATTGTCTCTTATTTTACAAAATTTCATCCCAATCAGTTAAGAACGTATGAACTTATTGACATTTTTAATATCTGTTAGTAATGAAGTATCGAAATGAATGTTTTCCAGTGCCAATTGAATTGATTCTGATTTGCTTTATGAACCAGGTGCTTAGATGCTATTTTAAAGTTTCGATGAAAAGCATATACCTACCTTTAAGTTGATATCATAATCAGTGCTCGAAGTGGGCCGGTACGGGACGGTATGGTATACCGGTACTTCTTTACACATTTGATTTCATATCGTTACTTCTCAGAAAAAACGGAATGCTTAAAAAAAATTACGTAATTTTAGATTCTAATTTACTCGTATTTCATGGTTATCTTTTGACTGCATATTTCAAGCATAACTATGAACTATGAACATTCACTACAAGATAAAGTAAAATTCATTATTTAATTTAGTTGTTGTATCAAGGTAAAAGACTAATCTAACTAATGACATGACAATGGTTGTCAGTGTAATTCTGGAATCTGGACCCTCATCTAATATCAAACCCCCCCACCCCGCACGTGGTATTCTTATGTTACTATACCGCCACTATTTAATTCCTACTTCGAGCACAGATCATAATCAATTAAATATGGTTGTACATGTATTCTGTGCGTTGTGTACGCATTTCCGGTTCGAGAATTTGCATGTACCCGTGCTCGCTCATCAACGCGTTACACTGAGCGTTTTCCTAGTAGTTTGATGTGCAATTATGGTAAAATTTTAGATTCTGACCGTTGCCCCCCTTTAATAAATTACGCAAACCTTCTTATCTAGTGGAGCGGTCGCTCCACGCCAGCCAAGTCGTACGGCGCGCGCACACTCTTATAATATAAAGGCTGGAGCAAACCCACTTTTACTGTAGGCATCAAAGTGGCATTTTCGGCCTACTGGATCTTAAAATTGGGGAATCTCACATTGTTGCGAAATATCTTAATTTCGAGCTATGGCCCACCCTACAACATATACCAAATTTGGGAACAATTGGTTACGCCCTTTGCGAGCTAGAGGGCCGTGAAAACCGTGTTTTAGGGCGGTTTTCATAATAATAGTAATAATAATAATAATAATAATAATAATAATAATAATAATAATAATAATAATAATAATAATCTCAGTAGTAGTAGAAGTCTCCTGGAATTCAAATCCGGTAAACAGGCCACAGCCTAAACGGCTAAACCGATTGATCTCACATTTTTACCACGTGTGCACTTTTGGCGTCTGATTTAATCTTCACCCCATACATTTTTTGTGCCGCCATTTTGAAACCGGAAGTCACGTCATATCTCGTCAACGGCTAGACTGATCAGAACAAAATTTGCGCCAAACGATTCAGACGGCCAACTATATGGATTATCAATAGCAACAGACTAATATTTATGTTAATGAAACCGGAAATGACGTCATGAAATTTGAAATTCATCGATTGGCATTTCGGCAACAAATTTGATACGATTATTTTGATAATTATGTAAAGTATGTACTTTTGATATCTCATTTGACTTGTTATTAAACCAACCGGAAGCCGCTATTTTGAAACCGGAAGTGACATCATATCTCAATAACGGCTAAATAGATTTGAACGAAACCAGCGCTGTTTCCCAGCGCTGGGAGTTTCCCATACCAGTTTCCCATACCGAAACCGGAAATGACGTCACACATTTTAAAAATCTCACAAATTTACATTTTGATACAATTAATATACTATTCGAGACAGCTTATAATAAAATGTAATCATGTTTAAATTATAATTCAAGTGGTCAGTGATTTCAGCAGCCATTTTTAAAACCGGAAGTAACGTCCATAATCTTGAAAATTGGTTGACTGATCGGTATGAAACTACCGCCAAACGATTCGAAAGGTCATCTCTATGGAATAGGAACAGTCAAACTAGAATTTTCCTATTTATGAGACCGGAAATGACGTCATTCATTTTTAAAAATTATTATAATCCTCTCTTATATAATAAATACATATTCAGAAAGCTTAAAATGATACACATCATTTTTAGATATATTCTATGTGACAGTGCAGTAAGTTCAGCAGCCATTTTGAAAACCGAAGTGTTGCCATATCTCGGAACTCGGTTGACTGATAGGAATGAAACCTTTGCTTTTCTTCATGAAAGATCATTTAAAGCAATTATATAGTAGCATACGCAGATTTTCATTAGTATACCAAATTGTCAATGGCGATTTTTTTTAAAGGATTTAGTAATTGTTCAATCGATATGACGTCTCAAGTTCTAAGAAAAAACTAAAAAAAGGAGTGATATCCCCATTAAAAACACTCCGTGTAAAAAAACAGCCAAGTCTCTTCAACTTAAAAAAAAATACGAAATCTAAAAAATACTGCACTGAAAAGTAGTGATATCAAAAAATTAGCCAAGTCAAAACTTTATTTGAAAATCAAAAAATACTTGGCGCATCGTTTTTTTAGGGCTTTATAGGTATACTATATGTATTATGTATATTTGATGTATATTTTCTATCTGGTCTATACTTCTAAACTATTTATATAGTATACGATGCGCCAAGTATTTTTTGATTTTCAAATAAAGTTTTGACTTGGCTCATTTTTTAATATCACTACTTTTCAGTGCAGTATTTTTTAGATTTCGTATTTTTTTTTAGTTGAAGAGACTTGGCTGTTTTTTTACACGGAGTGTTTTTTATGGGTTATACATTACATTCTCATAGGTAGGTACTTTGAGAATATTCTAAGCAGAAACAGTGGTCTGTGTTTTACGATGTCGGAATTTTCATGTGACTATACGTGACACGAACAATTCCAAGAATCAGGCAAAGGTTAAGTACCTCTTAGCTGCTTTGTTGAGCGAGCGAAGCAAGCGTCTCCTTTTGGCTCTTTTGGCACGGACCTCTTTTTTTTCTGTTACCTGACGATATAAAGATCAGAGTTTTTCTTCGATCGAGGTGAAATTTTGTACACATGTGGGGACAACCTTTTCTGTTTGCAGACCCCAAAATTTTTTGAAATCCATTCATTGGCTAAAATTTAAATAAACATCTCCTGATGGTAGGTTGAAAAATGGCAATGGTCTTCTATAAAACTGATCAAACTCATATTTTGGGTATACAGGTCAGAGTTTTTCTTCGATCGAGCTGAAATTTTACACACATGTAAAACCAACCTTCTCTGTTTACAGACACTAATTTTTTTGAAATCCATTCATTGGTTAAAATTTAAATAAATATCTCCTGATAGGCTGAAAAATGAAAACGGTCTTCGATAATTCTGATCAAACTCATATTTTGCATGATCATTAAGACCAACATTGTCTCTTATTTTACAAAATTTCATCCCAATCAGTTAAGAACGTATAAACTTATTGACATTTTTCAAATCTGTCATATATGAAGTATCGAAATGAATGTTTTGCAGTGCCACTTGAATTGAATCTGATTTGCTATATTTACCAGGAAGCTTAGATGCTATTTTCAAGTTTCAATGAAAAGCATTATGTTGTGTTGATTGAGTTATGATTGAGTGATCATATTTTAATTAAATATGGATGAATATGTTTTCTGTGCGTTGTGTACGCATTTCCGGTTCGAGAATTTGCACGTCCCTGTGGTCGCTCATCAACGCGTTACACAGAGCGTTTTCCTAGTATATTCTATCCCCATAAAAAACACTCCGTGTAAAAATTCCAGCCAAGTCTCTTCAACTTAAAAAAATAGAAGAAATCAAAATATTCAGCACTGAAAAGTAGTGATATCAAAAAATGGGCCAAGTCAAAACCTAATTTTAAAAACCAAAATATACTTGGCGCATCGTGCATATAATACCTAGATTGCTGAGACGTATAGGCCAGATGTGTAATAAACATAAAATCTACCTACCCCTTAATGCCGTAAAAAACGATGTGCCAAGTATATTTTGGTTTTTAAAATTAGGTTTTGACTTGGCCCATTTTTTGATATCACTACTTTTCAGTGCTGAATATTTAGATTTCTTCTATTTTTTTAAGTTGAAGAGACTTGGCTGGAATTTTTACACGGAGTGTTTTTTATGGGGATATCACTGATTTTTTTAGTTTATTCTCACAACTTGTAACACATATCGGAGCAGTAATGACTAATTCCTTTAAAAAATAAGCCATTTCCGATTTGTATACTAAGAAAAGTTGCGTTTAATATTAAATAATGCTTAAAATGATAATACATGAAGAAAAGCGAAAGCTCCGTTCCAATCGGTCCAGCCGTTATCGAGATATGGCATCACTTCCGGTTAACAAAATGGCGTCTGATACCACTGCTACCTAGAATGATTATATATAAAACGTATGTAACATTATAGGCCTTCTGAATATGTAGTTATTGTAATAAGAGGTAATTTAGTAAAATTTTGCATATTTATGACGTCATTTCCGGTTTCAGTATTAATAAATTTATATTTTGTCTATGGATATTCCATGTAGATGACCGTTTGAATCGATTGGCCTAAATCTCATTCCTATCGGTTTAGCCGTTTTCAAGATATGACGTCACTTCCGGTTTCAAAATGGCGGCTTCCGGTTGGTTTTATAAAAAGGCACCTCAGACGCCAAAAGTGCACATGTGGTAAAAATTTCAGAGCGATCGGTTCATCCGTTTAGGCTGCGGCGGTGATAGCAACGTTCCCTGATATCATCATCTGAAGAAGAAGAAGATGAAAGTGGTGTAATTTCACTGTTTTCACGGCCCTCTAGCTCGCTAATGGATATACCTATTGTTCCCAAATTTGGTATACATGGTGGGGTGGGCCATAGCTCGAAATTAAGATATTTCGCAACAATGTGAGATTTTCCAATTTTAAGATCCAGTAGGCCGAAAATGCCATGTTGTTGCTTACAGTAAAAGTGTTTGGTCTGCTCCTCAGTTTATTAGGCAGTAACGGTATGTTGAGTGAGTGTGAGTGTATAGTACGACTTGGCTGGGTGGAGCGACCGCTCCACTAGATAAATGTACGAACCTCTACGAAATTCCAGAACTCGTTAATTTTTTATCAATATTTTCATAGACCTCCTGAATACTGTGGCGCATTTAGGAGGCTGTGATCACGGCATCTTCGTTGCGATTTTACAAGGCGTGTTGATTGAAATATTGAAAACTTGATCTTATAAGAACTTTAACAGATTTAAATAATTATTTATGAACCTCAGAGGAAGAAGGGCAGAAGTCCATTTCAATGATTCTTGAGTGATCCTTCCATGATTCTCGATCAAATAAGTAATGCTTATTGCTTCTTACTTATAGATATTTGTTTTATTGTGTATAATAGATAGGAATATTATAGATATAATAATAACATCTTTATAGACCATTTTAAATATTATCTCGGTGGCTCTGCTTTCTAAGAAAAATCATATGCAGTTTGATTTCCAGACACCTTAGTCCCTGTTTTACCTTTTGTTGAAACAGGGACTAAGCTGTCTGGAAATCAAACTGCATATGATTTTTCTTAGAAAGCAGAGCCACCGAGATAATATTTAAAATGGTATATTGTTTAACTTTCCACTATTTGCAGGTAAGTATACAAGTCAATATAGGCAAGTATAATACTTAAGTCGCCACTCCCAACGTATTTCTTTAATCATTCTTCCTCCTCTTCTTCTTCCTCCTCCTCTCTAGATATAGGTATGAAAATTCATTTCTGGCCTACACGTCAATAGGAATCCTGCTCGTGATGTCATCTGTCCAAGGTCTGTAGAAATGTTGCAGTGAGCCATCTAGCGTTAAAAAGTAACAACACTGCCGGGGTTTATCTCAAACAATTGGTTGGCATTTCAAATTTTCCTTTCTAAATTCTGGCCAATGAAAGAAAAGAAGAACAGCTCCACAGCCTCCTCAACAGTCAGTATAGTCACTGACCAAGGTCCACTGATTCAAAGCGTCTACCACTGAGGCGGCCATATTGAATCATTTTTTTGTCTGGGGCTTAATGTCGCACTGTTCTGCAGCGAGGCTAATGGCGACGGATGAATGATTATGATGATGATTGGGATATGATGGTGAAGAGTAGGTAAGGATGAAAGGTGGGAAGGAGGCGGTCGTGGCCTATTAGTATGGTACCTTCCCAGCATTTTCCTGTCGACTGAGGGAATACCACGAAAAACCCCCAGTCAGGAAGGACGACCGCAGGAATCGAACCCGGGCCTCCGTAATACATGTTCCGAGCGTTACCACTCAGCCATACCTGTTCCGTCATATTAAATCATGTTATCATGGCAACAAGATAAACACTTTCTTACGCAGGATGCCTATTATTTATACACGATGCACAAAGTATTTTTTTATTTTTTTTAAATAATGACTTTTTCTTAAAAATTACGCTAGTTCCGATTTGGTTATTAATAAAATTTGAGTTTCGTGCTAAATATATGCTTAAAATTATATTCTATGAAGAATTGCGAAAGTATTGCCCCAATCGGTCCAGCCGTTTTCGAGATATGGCATCACATGCGGGTGCAAAATGGCGGCTAAAAATAATATCACCTAGAATTTGTTTCTATAAATGTTATATATCATTATAAGCCTTCAAAATATGTATTTTTATTGCATGAAGAGGGGTTTCAGGGTGTTTTTCATGTTGATGATGTCATTTCCGGTTTCGGTAATAGTACATTTCTAATTCATCTTTTGATATTCCATATAGATGACCGTCTGAATCATTTGGCGCTATTTTCATTCCAATCGGTCTAGCCATTTTCGAGATATGACGTCACTTCCGGTTTCAAAATGGCGGCTTCCGGTTGGGTTTATAAAAAGGCACCTCAGACGCCAAAAGTGCACATGTGGTAAAAATGTCAAATCGATCGGTTCAGCCGTTTAGGCTGTGGCGGTGATAGCAACGTTCCTTGATATCTGAAGAAGAAGCGGAAGAAGAAGAAGATACCTTTTAAAAAGGGGTGTAATTTCACTGTTTTCACGGCCCTCTAGCTCGCAAATGGCATAACTTGTTATTCCAAAATTTGGTATATGTTGTCAGGTGGGCCATAGCTCGAAATTAAGATATTTCGCAACAATGTGAGATTTTCCAATTTTAAGATCCAGTAGGCCGAAAATGCCACTTTGATGCTTACAGTAAAAGTGTTTGGTCTGCTCCTCAGTTTATTAGGCATTTACGGTATGTTGAGTGAGTGTGAGTGTACAGTACGACTTGGCTGGGTGGAGCGACCGCTCCACTAGATACGGTTACATTTATTGACTACACCCCAAAAAACATTTGTTTTGCAATATTTATAATATAATAGTCTGGTTACGAATAACTTTTGAAATAATAAAATTACCGGTTAAATCCAAACAATGGTAAATGTTTTTAAAGCTTAGCAAAATTTCAGTGCCCTTTATAACAAACAATAAATCATACTATAAGATGCAGTTGCTAGTGGTAAAAAACCATTTAGATAAGGAAAACTTCCGTTTGAAGCTTAGAGCCGTGCTGTTTTCTAAATTCTGTTGGACAAAATATATCCAATCGATATTTTCAACTCACTTTAACACAACAATTTGATTGTTTCTTTTCAATTTCCACGAATGTTTTCCATTCCTTATAATATTTTCTATCGAACGATGATGAAAGATTGATGACTTTAACAATTCAAAGAAAAAGGCCATGTTACAGTCCCCTTCTTGTGTGGTATTCCTATTATAAATCAATAGATAAATGAAAAATCTGTTTTCCTCGATATTGTATAGCAATTTTGGTATTATCTAAATTTATTATCTGCATCATACACATTTTATTAATCAATGACGGTATTAAATATAACCAATAATAATCGAAAATTTGTACATTTATTAAATGATTCGCTGTTTTACACTAAACTAGGGGCCGGTTTTTTTAATGCTATGTTAAAAACAGTAAACAGTTTAAGTTTAATCGGTCGATTAAAGAATGTCATTGGTTGATGCCAAGGCAGTCTAGTCCTAATCAACTGTTATTAAAATTTAGCAGCATGCTGAAAAATTGGTCCTCTTAGAGGTTAGAGGTTTACAGGTTTTAGAGGTCTTCTGAATTGCGAAAGAATTAAATGGGAAGACATTTTAAGAAAAACGAAACAACACAGCTTCCCGAACTTGCTTACTTGCTTGTAACACAGCTTTTTAAATTTTTCTGCTCATGGAATTTGAGAGAATAATAGTTCATAAGTGGGTGTAACTTTGATATGATTACCAGTCTGATTGTAATAATAGATGAAATATTTCATTTTTGCTTCGTGCCTTGTTAAATAGGCGCCCGTATTAGAGATCGAACCCGTAAACCAATTGATCTCAAATTTTAATCATGACTAGATAAAAGACAAACTTAGGGTTATCACTTGGCACATTTTTTTAAATTGAATTTTATGCGGCACCCAGTGAGACAAGAAAATAGTTCATTTATCACCAAAAATTAACTAATAATTACTAATTAAGAAAGCAAAAAAAGAGAAAATGTACCAGTGATAACCTTAAGTGTGTATTTTATCTTATCATGTTTTAAACATCAAATCATTTCGTCAACCCACTTTGTCTCCAATCATAAAAAGCTCTCCTCACATTACATTAGCATTTAACCGCGTCAATCTAGTCGCGCAGAGAGCGCGACGCTGCCAAGCACCCCGCTACCCCACTACGCAAATTATAGTGACGTTTTCGGGGTGTCGGGTACCATACATGCTACTAGAAAAACGGTGTTTATTGGGTAGTTTATCGGTGTTAATCGGGCCACCTGACAACACCAACCAAATTTTAAAGTCGTGCGGTTATCCCAAAGTGTTTAAACTTTATTTTCATGATCTAGATTGTAATTTGGAGGTTACTTTCATGCCGAATTCAGGCACAACGTAAGTTTTATTGTTGCTTTTCGGCAGTAACTGGCCAAATTATTTCACGGGTTTTCAGTGAGAAAAGGTTATAACAAAATTTGCTTGCCCTCCTTTAGATCTCAATCCTTTTAGGTGTGGAGGTGCTTTGCAGTTTTAATACAAGTTTTTGTTTTTATGACGTACTCACCCAACTTACACAACACCGTCTCCATGATCCACATGCTGTCCTTGTTCTTATCATTGATCACGTCTATCACTTGCTGATATCTCTCTCTAATGAACGACATGATAGTTGCCTCGTCTTTCCTCGTCTGATGAACAACGACTCTTCTACAAAAAATATAATAATCACGGCAGGAATTCAAGATGGCGGCTTGTAACTCACTTCTCTGAGTGGGGTCGGCTTCAGTGAATCAATATCTTGGAATTAATAATTCACCAAAAGAGTATAGAGTAAAGCCCGGTTTTGGATGGAGCTTACGAATATAAATTCTTTATAAATTATGAAGGCTGTTTATGGAATGAAAGGGTATACATTGGGTAGACGTATGATTAATATTATTTGTTATGCTGACGATTCTATACTTATATCCCAGAAAAAAACACTCCGTGTAATAAAGGCAGCCAAGTCTCTTAACTTTAAAAAAATCAACACCAAAAGGAGTGATATAGGAGTGATAAAGGAGCCAAGTCAATGACATTTCCAAATATGTAATCGTATCTTTGAAATAAAAGTATAAACACCGAGAAATACTTTACAAAAGGACTTGGCTCATCGTTTTTTAAAAGACATCATTCTATCCTAAAAGTGGACAGAAATTTACTAGTAGGTACATTTTCCTCTTTCTATTAGAGCCAGTATCTTTGAATCAAGCTACTTTTAGTAATGGCTATTTTATGGTTTTGTCAATGGTGATAGAAGAAAGATTTCATGTTGTAATTGATAAGTAATATGGTAAAAGAATTAAATATAAACGAAGTGGGCTTATATAATTCTTATAGCACTGTTAATATGGTGATATTAGAAGAGTATCTTTTCATAATTCAATCTTGACTTAGAGAAATCATGAAACGTTGTCAAATATTTACTATCTATCTATGGAACACTATTATATATTTTTGAAGTGTCAAGTGTATAAAGTTAAAAATTTTAAAGAAATTGAATGTGAATCACTGTGTACTTTGTAAATGGTATTGTTATAAAATGTGGAATAATATACATTTATTTCATAATGAGAAGGTATAACACATGAGACTTAATTAAAATGTTGACCACGAAACAATTTTACGAAGATAACTATTGTGTATTTATTACAAAACATAGGCAACAAGTTTCATCGTGTACATATTCAAATAGAAAATATTTTATAGTAGGTATATATAATATGTAATTGAAAGATGTGTCCTTATTATTCTAAAATATCTAAATGATGGTTGTAAATAAATGGCATATGCTTATGAATAGAAAAATGTCTTTAAAAAAACGATGCGCCAAGTCCTTTTGTAAAGTATTTCTCGGTGTATATACTTTTATTTCAAAGATACGATAAAATATTTGGAAATGTCATTGTTTTGGCTCCTTTTTTGATATCACTCCTTTTCGGTGTTGATTTTTTTAAAGTAAAGACACTTGGCTGCCTTTTTTACACGGATTGTTTTTTTTCTGGGATATCACTTCTTTTGATGGTTTATTCATTAAGCTTGTAACTAATGTCGGAGGAAGAAAGACTTATTACTTTAAAAAAATACGCCTCAACCGATTTGGTTACTAAGAAAAGTTGCGTTTGGTATAAGCTTAAAATGATTATCCAAGGAGAATTGCCTTAGATTCGTTACAACCGGTCCAGCCGTTTTCGATATCTGACGTCACTTCCGGTTTAAAACATTGCGCCCGATAATACTTCCGGCTTGAATTCATAATTATAAGTGCAACATAATTGCATAAATAAGCTGCAATATCTTCAGCCGTTTTCGATATATGACGTCACTCCCGGTAATAAAAATGGCGGTTAGAAATAATGTTGTCTTGAATTCATAATTATAAGTCCAACATAATTACATAATTTGGTTGCAATCGGTACAGCCGTTTTCGATTTATGACGTCACTTCCGGTTTTAACAATGGTGGCCGAAAAATATGTCGTCTTGAATTCATAATTATTAGTCCTACACAATTCCAAAATTAAGTTGCAATCGGTACAGCCATTTTCGATATATGACGTCACTTCCGGTTTTAGAAAATGGTGGCCGAGAACACTGCAACCTTGAATTTATAATTATTTACAATGTATGTTTACTAAATATCTATTTGAAAGTATAAAGTGGCGAATTTAGTGTCATTTAGCATATTAATGACGTCATTTAGCATATTTATGACATCATTTCCGGTAAAGGTAATAAGAAAACAATCTAGTTTTATCTAGATGATACTTCATGAACGACCTTCTGAGTTCATTAGCTCTAATTTCCGTCAAATCTATCATGCCGTTTTCAATATATGACGTCACTTCCGGTTTCCTTTAGTGGTTCCTGCTACCATTTCCGTTACCGTAAATTTGAATATTCATTTATCACAATTGATTTTTCAACAGATTGCAGAATGAATAGGTCGGAGCTTTTCCAGTTGCAATCGGTACAGGCGTTGTCGATATATGACGTCACTTCCGGTTTCAGGAATGGCGGCCGAGAACACAGCAACCTTGAATTTTTATTTGTATTGTGTATGTTACAATGTAAGTTAATTATTTACATATTTTAAGTATAATTTGTTGAAATTAGTTAAATATTGCGTATTTATGACGTCACTTCCGGTTTAGAAAATGAGAAAATAATAATTTTATTTAGCGCCTTTAATAATAAAACTCATATTTTGCATGGTCATTAGGACCAACATTGTCTCTTATTTTTTCAGCCGAATCAGTCAAGAATGTATGCACTTATTGACATTTTTAATATCTGTCAGAAATATAGTATCGAAATGAATGTTTTTTCCACTGCAACTGAATCTAATTTGCTTTTGGTACCAGAGTGTTTAGATGCTATTTTTAATTTTCAATGAAAAGCAGATACTATTATGTTGATTGAGCGGATCATATTTCAATTCAATATGGATGTATATGTTTCCTGTGCGTTTGGTATAGAATTCCGGTTCGAGAATTTGCACGTACCCGTGCTCGCTCATCAACGCGTTACTTTTTGCGTTTTCCTAGTTAGAGTTTATATTGGTTTGAATTAATTTAAAAATCAGTTATTCAATCTTACAATATAGGCAATTAGCTAATTAAATGAACTGATATATATTTTAAAAATAATTTTCCAAGCAGTTGATACAAACTGATTACGCCCTTGGTTCCTAAGGGTGTAATTTCGACGCTTTGCGGGACCTTGGCCGATTTCAGAATTTGTCAACTCGCTCTCTTGCTCAAATGAACACCGGGTTTTTTAATTTATTTTTATTTATTTAACATTTACCTGCCGTATAGGTTGGATGGCTAGTGAAGGGCTATATATGCCCTCTTTAGCCTATTTACAAATGTACTTATGCAGTGAGATTGACAATGAAGGCAATTGACGTTAGTTTTAAACAGAAAAACAGGAAAAAAAGGAAAAAACATAGTTACAGAATAATATTTTACAATTCGAGTAGGGTTTCTACATGGTTCAGTTGTAATAGAGCATAATTATATAAAAACATATTATCAAAATATTGCATATAAGAACACCTATAAAAAAAAGTGAGAATACAATGTGAGTGTGTGGTGTCAGTGTGAGTTTCAGTTAATTTATGCATTTATCTCCATATATAGAGAGAGTCCTCGCAACTTCCATGATTAGTACAGACCCTGACCTACACACGACCCATAACGCAGTCTGTAGCTAATTTCCCACATCGTTTAGATCTGTAGAATTAGATTCTCGTTGAAAGCTGCGCAAATGTCCAAGCAGTTTCTCGTTGACTAGAGATCTGACGTCGCTGCCTAACAGAGAGTCGAGATGACGGAATCCTTTGAGATGGATCATCTTCTTGACGGAAGAGTTGTTTAATTTGGCGTACAATGTCTCCACATCCTGCAGCAGTTGTCATACAACGTGATTAGAACATAGCAGAAGACTAAGAGCACAAGTATTAGAATGAAAATACACTTCTTAAAGAATACATTGTAGGTGTTGATTATAAACACTAGGAAAAAGCTCATGTGTACCGCGTTGATAAGCGAGCACCGATACGCGCAATACCTTGAATACCCTGCAACACACTTCAATAAATTGCGATATATTTTAGCGACTGTATTTTACCATGGCAAATGTTTACCGAAATTCAAGAATCAATAACTGATTCCCATCACTTTTTAAATTTATTTAAATCCATATGTGATGTCAAAAATATCAAAATCGTCACTTTAAAAAGTTTGCAAATTATTGACTTCTAACTCTCATTTGAGTGAAAGGAAAACCCCTAAATAATTGCCTAGGGTGGTTCTAGCACACCCACTTCCAAAATTTGCAATTTTTATTTTTGCTATCAAACGATCTTCGTTTGTGCTGGATTGTGCCGTATTTTTTTCCGTTTGTGCCGCAACCCTTCACCCCCAAATAATTGAATGAAGTTCGAAAAAAAGACAGAGGCCAGATCACCCACTTTCAAAATTATTTTGGGGGTGAAGGGTTGCGGCACAAACGAACAAAAATACGGCACAATCCAGCACAAACGAAGATCTTTCGATAGCAAAAATAAAAATTGCAAATTTTGAAAGTGGGTGCTGCTAGAACCACCCCTTTGTATCAATTATTTGGGGGTGATGGGGTTGCGGCACAAACGAAAAAAAATACGACACAATCCAGCACAAACGAAGATCTTTCGATAGCAAAAATAAAAATTGCATATTTTGAAAGTGGATGTGCTGGCCCACCCCTTTGTATCAATTATTTGGGGGTGAAGGGTTGCGGCACAAATGAAAAAAAATAGGGCACAATCCAGCACAAACGAAGATCTTTCGATAGAAAAAAAAAATTGCACATTTTGAAAGTGGGTGTGCTACCATGTCGTTGGCACACCCACTAACCAACCCCTAAAAACGGGGGTAAGGAAGGCGGCACAAACGATTTAATTGACGGCACAATCCAGCACAAACGTAGCACAAACGATTGCAATAGAAAAAAATGGTTAAATCGAAGGTGGGTGTGCCAACGACATGGACTCAATTTATAAGTATGTTTCAACTGCTGAGCGCAAAATAACGAAATACAAACGCGTGTCATTCAAGATGGCGTCATAATATTGAGATCTCGTGATTTTTTCCGAACAGAGCACAGTTTTATTAGCATACGCAAGGAACCAATTTTCTCTAGCTTATATGGGCTATTGTACTCATATCGAAACCTTTAGGTCTACACCCCCCACCCCCCAAAGGGTCAATTTCGTGACCTATTGATTTTTGAGTTAAAAGTTCATAATCTAGTGGAGCGGTCGCTCCACCCAGCCAAGTCGTACTGTACACTCACACTCACTCAACATACCGTAAATGCCTATATAAACTGAAGAGCAGACCAACTACTTTTACTGTAAGCAACAACATACATTTTCGGCCTACTGGATCTCAACAATGGAAAATCTCACATTGTTGTGAAATGTCTTAATTTCGAGCTATGGCCCACCCCACCCCATATACCAAATTTGGGAACAACAGGTTATGCCATTTGCGAGCTAGAGGGCCATGAAAACAGTGAAATTATACCCCTTCTTAAAGCTATCTGATGATGATGATGATGATGATGATGATGATGATGATTCAGATATCAGGAAAAATTGTTGACAGGGCCACAGCCTAAACGGCTAAACCGATCGATCTGAAATTTTTACCACATGTGCACTTTTGGCGTCTGATGATACCTTGCCTCTTGTGATTTTTTGTGCCGCCATTTTTAAACCTGAAGTGACGTCATATATGAAAAACGGCTGGACCGATTAGAACGAAATTAGCGCTATTCGATTTAGATGGTCATCTATATGAAGTATGTTACTTTAAAATATAATTTTCTTATATTCTAAACCGGAAGTGGCGTCATACATTTGCAATATTTAGCTTATTTCATCAAATTATACTTTAAATACACATATCATTATCTTACATTGTAACAAAGACAATACAAAATTATAATTTCAATACACAGTGTTCTCGGCCGCCATTCCTGAAACCGGAAGTGACGTCATACATCGAAAACGCCTGTACCGATTGCCACTGAACTAGCTCCTGTATATTCATTTTGCAATCTATTTGAAAAATCAATTGGGATAAATGAATATACAAATTAACGGTACCGGAAATGGCGGCAGGAACCACTAAATGAAACCGGAAGTGACGTCATATATTGAAAACGGCATGAGCGATTTGACGGAAATTAGCGCTATTGAATTCAGAAGGTCATTCATGAAGTATCAACTAGATAAAACTTAATTGTTTTCTTATTACCTATACCGGAAATGACGTCATAAAAATGCTAAATGACGTAATTAATATTCTAAAGGACACTAAATTCACCACTTTATACTTTTAAATAGATATTTAGTGAACATACATTGTAAATAATTATAAATTCAAGGTTGCAGTGCTCTCGGCCGCCATTTTTTAAAACCGGAAGTGACGTCATATAACGAAAACGGCTGTACCGATTGCAACTAAATTTTGGAATTGTGTAGGACTTATAATTATGAATTCAATACGACATTAATTTCGGCCGCCATTGTTAAAACCGGAAGTGACGTCATATATCGAAAACGGATGTACCGATTGCAACCAAATTTTAGAATTATGTCGGACTAATATAATTATGAAATAAAGACGACATTATTTTCGGCCGCCATTGTCAAAACCGGAAGTGACGTCATATATCGAAAACGGCTGTACCAATTGCAACCAAATTTTGGAAATGTGTAGGACTAATAATTATGAATTAAAGACGACATTATTTTCGGCCGCCATTGTTAAAACCGAAGTGACGTCATTATCGAAAGCGGCTGTACCGATTGCAACCAAATTTTGGAAATAGTAGGACTAATAATTATGAATTCAAGACGACATTAATTTCGGCCGCCATTTCAAAACCGGAAGGGACGTTATAATATATCGAAAACGGCTGGACCGATTGTAATTTCTTAGTACCTTTCCAAATCGGTTGAGGCGTATTTTTTTAAAGAAATTAGTCCTTGCTCGGACATGTGCTACAAGCTGTATGAATAAACTAACAAAAGAAGTGATATCCCAGAAAAAAACACTCCGTGTAAAAAAGGCAGCCAAGTCTCTTTACTTAAAAAAATATCAACACCGAAAAGGAGTGATATCAAAAAAGGAGCCAAGTCAATGACATTTCCAAATATTTAATCGTATCTTTGAAATAGAAGTATAAACACCGAGAAATACTTTACAAAAGGACTTGGCGCATCGTTTTTTTAAAGACATTTTTCTATTCATAAGCATATGCCATTTATTTACAACCATCATTTATAATTTTTAGAATAATAAGGACACATCTTTCAATTACATATTATATATACCTACTATAAAATATTTTCTATTTGAATATGTACACGATGAAACTTGTTGCCTATGTTTGTAATAAATATACAATAGTTATCTTCATATTATTGTTTCGTGGTCAACATAATTAAGTCTCATGCGTTACACCTTCTCACAATGAAATACATTTCTATTAATCCACATTTTATAACAAAACATTTCACAAAGTACACAGTGAAGTCACATTGAACAACTATTAAAACCATAATAATATATACCATATAATGGTATAATAAATACCATTATAATATACTTCCATAATATAATAGTGTTCTATAAATAGTTAGTAATTATTTGACAACTTTTCATGATTTCCCTCAGTCATGATCAAATTATGAAAAGATATCCTTCTAATATCACCATATTAACAGTGCTATAAGAATATATATGAGCCCACTTCCTTGTTATTTAATTCTACCTCCCTTATTATTACTTCTATTACAGCATGACATCTTTCTTCTATCGCCATTACAAAATTATAAAATAGCCATTACCAAAAGTAGCTTGATTCATAGATCCTGGCTCAAATAAAAAGAGGAGTATGTACCTACTTGTTAATAATCTTTCCACTTTTAGGATAGAATGATGTCTTTAAAAAAACGATGCGCCAAGTCCTTTTGTAAAGTATTTCTCGGTGTTTATACTTCTATTTCAAAGATACGATTAAATATTTGGAAATGTCATTGACTTGGCTCCTTTTTTGATATCACTCCTTTTCGGTGTTGATTTTTTTTTAAGTAACGAGACTTGGCTGCCTTTTTTACACGGAGTGTTTTTTTCTGTATGAACCTACATGAGCAATTGCAACCTTGAAACACAAATTCCCTAAAAATGGCGGTCATTTTAGAGCTTACCCACCGACATCTTTAATTTATTGAATAAATACAACTTAAGTTAGACTAAGAATTTTATTTTTTTATCATACGTTCCTGACACATTGTTTATTTTACAGGAACAATAAATTGAAAAAAGTTTTATAATTTCACTGAAATACACACTTTTTGGCCCTTTGGACTGCCCTGGAGGCCAAAATGGCCGCCTGATTTTTTGGGGATATCGAAATTATGAAAGAGCAGAAAATTTCCTATAAGACTGCCAAAGGAAAAATTAGTATCACATTTTGCACTATTCTGCCAATTTTATGTGCTAACAGCCCTCACTATCCTGACTAAGGTTTGTTGATAGTTTTCCTCAGTCGAGTATTGGAAAGGTTCCCATACTGATAGGCCACAACCTACTCCATTCTACCATCCATCCATTCCTCTTCCCCATCATTATTGTCACTATTTTCAAAGGCTTCTCCATTATACAGCAGATCAGCAGTTAAGTACGAGTATTTGTTTTTATCACGGCCTTCTGAACGACCTCGTCTGACACATTTTTCTTAACGCCTCGTTCAAAACAATTGCAATGTCAAATAAATGCTGCTTTTGGTGATAGACATAATGGTTCTCGCAAGAATTTGAATGAATGTGTGCTGTAATCAAATATGCCGATTGTATTTGATTATTGACACTATAATTTCGGTTATTTCGCGATATAGTTATAACTTTTACTGAACTAGATATACGTATTACATGGAAGTGACTTGCCCGCATGCGTACTGAAGCAACTCACTGGGAAGATGTTAATTTTGGACGCTAGGTGGCGCATTGCAACTTTTTGTATCGAATATATAAAAATTACAAAATATTTTGTTGGTACAAATCACTATTTACACTCTCAAAAGTGAACTTCATTCCTAAAATTTCCTAACAAGTGATGTATTTTTATCAACCAACAATGATGTTTTTATCCTTACGATTAAATATGACATCACTCGTTAGGAAATTTCAGAATACTGTTTTCCCGCCAAAATTTCCACTGAATTTAAATTTAATATTTATAAATGCAAATGTACACTTTTGAGTTTGAAAATAGTGTGTTTCACCATAATTTATGTAGCAAATAAAAAAAAAGTTCTCTAACCGCCTTAAAATACTTCTCCGTATTATCTATTCTATTATACCTACCTCATAAGTATCAACATGTATTATGTGAAGTATTCACCTTACGTCTTGACCATCTATCTTCCTCGCTATAGTAGAGAAATACAGGACAAGTGATCCTGCTGAGGTTGTAGTCTGGAGGAGTCGTCTTCCCGTATCGCATCCTGTTTCCTTCCGAGCCGTGGTCGTATTGTCTGAACTTGCCGCTGTTGATCAGCTGGGAGTAGTGGATGACTTGGCGTATTCCAGCTCCAGCGGGAATGTGGCCCAGAATTACTGGGATCATGGTCTGAAACACATTAGTATAAGCTGGACATGATTACTAAGGGAACGCTCTGTATAGGACCGCGTTGATGAGCGAGCCTTCGTACTGCATCCGATTTGATACGCGTGTGCAAGTATCAGCTGCTCTACAGGTCTTGGACGTGAAGCATCGTGAAGCATTGAAATGATTGGAATGGTTTTCAAATATTTCGAGATTATAGAACAAATTGTCTTTAAAATGCCAATAACTTTTGAAGATAACGACAGATTAGTCTAAAAATTAGCGTTGTCAATGACCATGCAAAGTTTTAAGTTGATCGGTCAATGTGTTCTAGTTTAAATTTCTAGAATCACTGTAAAGATAGTTTTAAATTCCAATGGGAGAATTTGGCTGAAACTCTTTAAGATTGAGGACAATATTGGCTGCAATGACTTAGCAAAATTTCAAATTGATCGGACCAACCAACCGAAAGATCCTTTTTATAAAATTGGAACCAATCACAGGATCCAGTTCAAAACCGATCCCAGAGAGCTTAGATTGCGTAAGTATGTGTTCAAAATTCCAGATCGATTGGTTGTGCGGTTAGATCTGGGCAGTGCAGGCAAAAAGAAAACATAAACACACAGAGAAAGTGCTATGAGAGAATCTCGCCTTGTTCAGCTGAGCCGGTTGGATCGCCGCCGACAGAAAGATGGCGCAGATGAACTGAGTGGCCTTGTGGTCACTGCACAGCTTCAGTGCGAGCTCGTGAAACAGCGGTGTACTGGGCAGCAGCTCATGCACTCCTAGAGCTTCGGACATCTGCAAACATATGATTACAATCTTTGTCAGACAATATGGTGATTCATCCGTTCCTAACCAGGACTCACATCTAAGGGCAACTTTTTCATGGAAACAAAGCTATTATAATCAGAGTTTGTGGCGTGATATTCAAAGAAAGTCTACTAATATTACGGTTTAGACGTATTGACAACAAAATGCCAACATTTCACTTGGAAAGGGTCAGTTAAGCAAAGACTTCTCCCGCATCCAGATAAGTTAAGACACTTCTTTTGGACCTAATCTACGCAGAAAATATCTGCCAAAATAACTTTGAAGTTGATTTTACTTCCTTGCAAATAAATATTCTCAAATCAAGACCTGAAGTTGAAGGAAATCCGACGAGCAGCTAAAAACAGCAACAACTTCTATTGACTGAAAATATTGATAAGCTCCAGTATGCAGTGAATGTCCTTCCAAATTCGTATAAGATAACTTTGGCATTGTAGATAAGTCAAATGTCTGTCCGATTAAGCTTACATTTGACTTTCTTTTAAATCGAGAGTTACTAACATAGAGAAAGAAGTTCGCCTTGGAGAGCAGTCCAAGTGGTGTATCTCCTAGGTTTGCCATGAAACCCATCGGCGCCAGACTGAGCGTCGCCTTGACCTTGGCGTTGTACTCGGGCCGCTCTGACGTCATCACGTAGGACGCCGTCGTGCCCTGCGAGTATCCAATGTAGAAGACATCCGTCTGTCCGACCTTCTCCAGAACGTAGTCGATCTGCGCAGGAAGGTCGAAGATCCCCAACTCGTGCCACGAGAAGTTCCAGAACTCCGAGTCGGACGGTTTCAGAGTGATGTGTTTCTTTGAGTAAGTGTTGCCACGGAAATTACCCATCCATACGTCGTAGCCTTGGTCGGCCAGAAAGTAGGCTAAAACAACGAAATAGGGCATTCATTGTGAGTGATGATTTTTTTTAAATGTATCGTTCATATGTCGCAATCAGTGGCGATAAGACGATTCAAAATTACTCCTCTATTGGAAAACCAAAACCAAAATTCACCATTATTTCGGTGGTTCTGCTACTTCCTATATCAGGCACCTGATGACAATACAAACTTTTGGCCTTTTCCTTAATGTCAACCGATAGCACACCATCCAACAGTCAAAATACACCAGATATAAACGAAATCTAACTGGAAGACAAATGTTTTTAGAAAATAAGTAATAATGTAAGTAATCATTATCTTTCTTGAATTAATTTCCTTATTTTATTTGATACCGTCTCTGTCTTATTTTTATATCTTTCTTTCACAACTGTATTTAAAATAGGAATGAACTATTGAATAATGTATTGTCCCTTACATCCAAATAAACAAGATTGATGTTTGTTACCATTGCAACCAGGGTAATGCTACTTCCATATTGAAGGGTTGAGTCCAAAATCGATTCATAATCGAAATTCTCTTTAACTAGAAATCAAAAATTTCCCTGCGGGGCCATTGGAGATTTTATAAAATAACACCATTTAAAGATTATATTGCATATTTTATCTAAAGTTTCCCCGAGAATATTGATATCACACATTTAAAATGTCTTTGAAAAGAATGGTTGAAATAGCTTCAAAATCAATTATTTTGTATCAAAAATTCTCAAAAGGCCCTGCGGGGCTAACTGGGGGCTAACCCCCCAGCCCCCTTGTGGAGCGCGCACGGCCTTCCCTCACATCTATCGATCCCCGATAATTTTGACCCCCCCCCCCCCCCCTCCCCCCACTGAAACAAGGTTCCTACGCGCCTGGAAACACTTTACCCAAACCCTTGCCCGGTCCCATGAACACCCAGACTGAAGAATCACAGATAAATCCGTGCTGGAGGAACGCTACGGGCTTGTCGGTCGCTGGAGGTGACGCTGGACTGTGAGAGATCCGATGCATCTCCAAGATGTAACCGTCTTCCGTGCGCGCTGTGTGCACCTCGACGGGATAGCCGTACTTCTCGATCAACCCGATCTGAAGCAGAATTTAAATGGTACGATAAAACACTTTGGGTATGCACTACAAAGGAGTGTGAGGTATGTAAAAACGGTGTTTGTTCGAAACGGATTGTCTGATGTTAATCAATCTTTGTTAGTATCAATGAAATCAGAGCTCACCTACTAGAGTAAGATAATAAATGAGCATAGACCAGTTGTCGAATTGGACGTCGGTCGATGGGGGGATGGTGTAATGACAAAGAAATTATCCATGTTAATGGGGGGGGGGGGGGGGGGGGGCTTGGGGGGAGGGCCAATTACGAGCTTGAATACATGGTTTTCTATACATTTAAGCTCCTTATTAGGTCCCCCAATACCATGCGGGTTCTGGACGCAAAGCCCCCGAAAACTGTTTAATTTCAGAAATTAATTTTGTGCATTTCTACGCGATATTTTGACGCTTTTTAACCTATTTTTATCTCAACAATTGGCGTCTAGAGGCTAAAATATACAGTTCTCTGGAAATGGTATTATTTTGAAGTAAATAGTGTGGTTTTTAAATCTTTCATGGGGGGATGGTGAAGTGAACAAATTAGCCATGGGGGTTCTTCATGGGGGATTCCATCCCCCCGCATCCCCCCCCCCCCCCAATTCGACCACTGGCATAGACTTCATCTGATGATGCCATCTAATCATTTGTATCCAATCCGTTTCTTTCACATACCGTTTTTATTTTGGTCAAGTGTAGGCCGTATATTGATAACATTGTTGCTCCATTGCCAAGTGAGTTTGGTTTGAAGCCACTGTGGCTGCATACCGTATTTGGATCCCAACGCCCAGTTGTCCCTATTCTTTTAACATTGTCACGTGATCATCTGGGCGTGACCTTGAGTCGAATCACGGTCGAATGAATGAAAATACAGGTAGCCAGTTGAATCAGAAAGCTCCGGCTTTTGAGTTAGGGGAAATTGGGCACTGGTTTGATCTCGTTTGTTGACGCGGCTAGTTTGATTTAACCCGTTACTCCTATGGTGACGTCACGACCAACCAGCTCCTATTGTGGACCTCACCAATGGTATGCACCCTAGATAGAAGCGTACGCGCCAAATTCAAACTTTAATTACCTACTAAACTCTATTTCTCTCGTTGATTAATGATTACTACTTATAGTATTGTCTGAACTCTAATACTTATTCTTATACTAGAGGCCACGATGTAGAAAAGGACCGCCATCTTTAAAATATAAGGTGGAAACTCTTCGAGTCTTTCCGCGATATCAGTTCCAATAGCACGAATATCAAGGTCTGTAGATGCCCATTGCGTAACACTCACCTGCGCTAGGGCTCATGTTGCAAACTACCTGTGCATTCTAAAACATTCTATTGCACTCTTTAAACATTCAAAACAATCTTTAAATATTAAAACATTCTTAAAGCACTCGTAAAACACTCTTAAATCATTAAAACTAGTCAATCGATAGACCTTGATTACTTTAGTTCCTCAAGAAAGCGCTAGTGATTTATACGCGAGCAACGTTGTTTATACAACGTCAACTTCAACTTCTACCCGTAATTCGTATTTAAAGATTTCAATGGTGATACAACGAAGAGTTTCCACTTTATATATTAAAGATAGTGGTTCTTTTTCTTTTCTACATCGTGTGGAGGCGAACAATTCGTGCTTACCGTTGACAGTCGAGTATCCTCTTCAATGTCATCTTGTGGTTTCCTCATTTGCGCAGACGCAAGAGCAAGTACAGTCAGTAACACAACCATATCGATAATCATGATCTTCTTGGCTCTGTCTCCAATAGAACCACAAACAGAAATGTGATCTTAAACAGTGGAATTTATTTAGCTGAGGATATGAAATCCTTTGATGATTTTGCCTAAATAAGGTTGCTCTATTTGCTCTATTTTAGGGATAGGCTAATGATATAGATACAGCTTATAAACAGGTGACCATGTAGAAAAAATCCAGGATATAACTAAACTAGGGTAATTTAAATTACTTAATGACCCAATATCTATAACTAAATCCTTAGTCTAAAAACCAGCCAATAAAGAAGCGCATATTCATGTATCGCTTTATCATTTTCTTGTTGAGGGGCCATATTATACCATTAAATCTTCTGTTTAGTAAAGCTTTACTTCGGGAATTGTGGTGTATTACCATTATGTACTGCGGTATAGCTTAAATAAACTGCAGGCAGTGTAGCCTGTGGTACTGAGGAAATAAGCTCCGGAATTAAATTGCAGTATAATGGTAATACACCGAGTTTTCTTACCTGGAGATTTAACTAACTGTAGCTTAAACCAATGTTTATACCGGCCCTTAAAGTACCACTCTCATCTTGAAACAAGTTATTTTTAAACGAAGGCAACCCCCAAACTAAGTCTAGCTGGCCCCATTGTTCCGCGATTTCCGCTCCCCCTTGGACACAGGAAGGGTTCGGGTTCTTGCCGGTCGAGCCAACTCTGACGTCACTGCTGGCTACCTGTCGCTGCCTTGCCCTCATGTTTCATTGTCATTCGATGAACGACGCACTTCCTTCAGTCCACTCTTTGGTGTCTTGGTGGATGTATGTTCATCGTACAGAACACGATCATTTAGCCACAATCTTATTTTCATTACTTATTAATCATATTGTAAAGCTAATAGAGTGAAGTGTCGTATTGAAGCCTGATAAAAGCAGTTTTGGTTGACGTTGTTGATCAGGTGCGGGAAAGAATAGAACTTGTCGTATATATTTGTAAAAACAAGTGCTTTTATTTTCATTACCTATGTATTTACAGTGCCCTTTGTGATCGTGACAATTTTATATTTACACCGATTTCGTATAAAATCCAAAATTTCATCAATTGACAAACATCGAAATAATACAAGTATAGGTAACTATTAAACTTTGCTAAAACTTTGCTAGTCGAAGTATTCAGCTACAATTTCGTCTGCATGGAATCCGTATTACAAACGTCATTCGGTGTCAGTTTTCATTGCGTAATTAATCCGCACTTGCACAAAGATATGTTTCCCGTTTACCCTTTTTTTCATATCAATTGCATTGTGTAAGAATTTTCCTCGAATTCTTCCCCGTTAAATGTTGGCCCAATATATTTCAAAACGATGAAGTTCCAGACAATATATCGAATTAATTATTGAAACAATAATCTATGTGTTGTTGTTATAGTCACACTATAAATAAAGACAACTGTCAAATCCAATAAGTAAGGTAGGCCGAGCGCTAGAGCGCGCTGAAGCAGGGTGAGCCGCCAATGACGTCAGGTATAGTCAGGGGAAAAAACATGACCTCGTTACAAAATAATTTTTTTCTCGGAAACTCTGCATCCGACAAGTTTGATTTTTTCAGAATGTTTTCCTATTAACGTGTTAGACAAGTCCTTCAAAGTAAAATCAAGATAAGAGAGTCCCTTTAATAGTTAATCATTATTGTACACAATTCTAATAATCTCAAAACTTAGTTTATGACTTACCTAATTATTTGATTTCTGAAAAACATTAAGCGATTCCTTCTTTATAATGACGAAGTGCGTCAAAAAATATTTGTCAAAGCACAACATCAAACTGAAGGATATAACTGTCCCTTGCGACTTACTGAACTACTATACATTCAATGCATGTGAGCACGACCTTCAGTTAAACACTGAAACTAGGTAGGTATATGATTATTGTGTGTAAATTAATTATTTCTAGTAGCCAGTTTGCTATTTCCACTCAGAGTTATTAAAGTCGTAATAATAGATTGAATATCATAAGTTATTGCATGATAGCTGGTGTGTGATTAAGCTTGTTCTTGACGTAATGCAAATCCCCATAAAAAACACTCCGTGTAAAAATACCAGCCAAGTCTCTTCAACTAAAAAAAAAAAAAATCTTAAAATTCAGCACTGAAAAGTAGTGATATCAAAAAACTGGCCAAGTCGAAACTTTTCAAAAAATACTTGGCGCATAGTGCATATAAATAGTATAGAAGTAGGTCGGAAATCAAATTTACTCATCTATACATATAATATATCTATAGTGCCCTAAAAAAGCGATGCGCCAAGTATTTTTTGAAAAGTTTCGACGTGGCCAGTTTTTTGATATCACTACTTTTTAGTGCTGAATTTTAAGATTTTTTTTTTTTTTTTAGTTGAAGAGACTTGGCTGGTATTTTTACACGGAGTTTTTTTATGGGGATATCACTCCATTTTTCAGTTTATTCTTACAACTTGTAACATATATTGGGTCACCAAAGACTATTCCGTTAAAAAATACGCCTTTGTGATTTGATTGCTAAAAAAAATTGTGCTTGTTACTATGTATATGCTATAAATAATATGCAATGAAGTATAGCGAAAGTTTCGTTCCAAATAGTCCAGCCCTTCTCGAGTTATGGCATCACTTCCTGTTTTCAAAATGGCGGCTGACATCACTGCCACCTAAAATGTGTATCTATGAATGTTATGTAACATTATAAGCCTGCTGAATATGTAGCTTTTGTTATAAGAGATGATTATAGTCAGATTTGGCATTTATATGACGTCATTTCCGGTTCCGGTAATAGTATATTTATATTTAGACTATAGATATTTTATAAAGATGACCGTCCGAATCGTTTGGCGCTTGTTTCGTCCCGATCGGTCCATCCGTTTTTGAGATATGACGTCACTTCCGGATTCAAAATGGCGGCTTCAGTTTGGTTTTATAAAAAGGCACCTCAGACGCCAAAAGTGCACATGTGGTAAAAATTTCAGATCAATCGGCTTAGCCGTTTAGGCTGTGGCCCTGTCAATAGGGTTTCCTGATATCATCATCTGAAGAAGAAGAAGAAGAAGAAGAAGAAAAAGCGGTGTAATTTCACTGTTTTTACGGCCCTCTGGCTCGCAAATGGCATAACCTGTTGTACCCAAATTTGGTATATGGGGTGGGGTGGGCCATAGCTCGAAATATAGATATTTCGCAACAATGTGAGATTTTCCAATTTTAAGATCCAGTAGGCCGAAAATGCCATGTTGTTGCTTACAGTAAAAGTAGTTGGTCTGCTTCTCAGTTTATTAGGCATTTACGGTATGTTGAGTGAGTGTGAGTGTACAGTACGACTTGGCTGGGTGGAGCGACCGCTCCACTAGATCTGTTTCCGGCAATAATAAAACACTGTTTTATTACGTCATGAAATAAATTAAGAATTAAGAATTACTGATAATTAGATATTAAATAGTTTTCTTTTATAATTGTCTAAGTTCGTAAGTGTTTTGAGTGAGCGGCTCCTGGATGTTTTGGCAAGGTGCTCTGTTTTATTTGATACTAGAGGGACCCGCTTACAAATTGTAATATGTGTGATTCACATTTATCTGATTAATTTATCACCAACTACCAAAGTGTGGGAAAATATGTATAAAAAGAGACAGTTACTGCAAATTCCCACTTAAAGAATACAACACAATCGTAGAGGATATGGTAAATTCGTACCGTAATCGTTGGGGGAAAAGGATAAATTGCAGTTGCACTTTTGAATTTCTCTTTAATTTTTTTTGGATATATTTTGGTTTTGTTGCGTGATTTATTTTCTTCTTCTTTCTTTGAGTTTTTTGTTTATGTTAAGTGATTGATTCTTTAATTTTTTTGGTTATTTGATTTCTCTTTAATCATTTTATTTTTCTTTGATATTTCGGTTTCGTTGCGTAATGTTTTGATTTTATATAAATTTATATTTCCTTTTATTCTTATTTTATTTTTGCGATTATTTAATTTATTTTTTCATAATTATTATTGTATTTTTATTTGTGACATTCTTGTTATTTGGATATTTTTTATCAATTTATATTTGTTTTTTTGTTGATATTTTGGTAACGTTACGTAATTTTTTGGATTTTGGATATTTCTTTGATTTTTTGGTGTTGTTGCGTATTTTTTTGATTTTGATAAGATTTTTTTGATGATATTTTTTTATATTTTATTTTTACATTGTCAATTTTTGTGACATTTTGTATTTTTTAATCATATTTCATTTTTAGATTTTTTAATGATTTTGATGTGGTTTTTTATTTTTCTTTGATTTTTGGTGTTGTTGTTGTGTATTTTTTGATTTTGATATGATTTTTTCTTTATTATATTTTTCTTATAATGTTATTTTTAACATTTTCAATTTTTGGGACATTTTGGATTTTTTACCATATTTTATTTTTATATGTTTTAATGATTTTGATGTGGTTTTTTGGTTCATTTTGTTTTTTCTGATTTTTTTGATTTTTTTTACATGCCTAATCTATTGTGGTTTTTATAATTTTTATTTGATTTTTTGGTTATTTTTTATTTTTTTTGATTTTTTTGATTTTTTTTCTTATTATTTTGCTTATTTAAAATTTTAGATTTTTTTAAAATATGTTTGAATTTTTTAATTTTTTAATTTTTTTAACCATATTTGATTTTTAGATTTTTTAATGATTTTGATGTCGTATTTTGGATAATTTTGTTTTGTTATGATTTTTTTATTTTTTTACTTTCCTACTTGTTGTTTGATTATTATAATTTTTATATGATTTTTTGGTTCTTTTTAATTTTTTCAGAATTTAATTTTTTTTTTTTTTTTTTTTTTTTGTTATTGCTGTCAATTCAAGAGTTTTCATGATAGCTCAAAAAAAATTGTTTTCCAACAATCTTTATAAACATCTTTAAATAAAAAAAAATAAAAAAATACTTAAAAATATAAAACTTTTTTTGAAAAATGTCCCGAGTTACGTGGAATTGCCCATTTGCGGGTGAGATCTTCAGGCGGGAACAGAGACGATCATATAAAAACAACTTTCTTGTCGCGTGACAATTTTCTTATCACAATGATATTCACGGCCCCCTCGGTGAGATAAGAAGCTTGTCACTGCGCCAAAGAAGTTGTAATTTGTAACCTAAAGGCACGAAAACACTTTGGTCTCTCGATCATTATCGTCCTATATGTTCATATAGAAACAATTTTGGTCTTAACGACCATGCAATATATGTCCGATTTATCGAAGACCATTGATAGGTCAAACGGTGATGTGGCTACAGGCAATTTTAATTAAAGTATACAAATATCAGTAAAATGTATATTACTCATGAAGTTCATTACAGATTTTTACAGATTTGTCAAAAACACTTATAATGCTTATAATGCTGGTACTCTGCGTGCGCAGAGCATTTCATTAGGTGTGGCCAGAAGCATTGGAAGACTATTATCCCTTGGGGGGGGGGAGCAGTGGCGTGTCGTGAAAAATAAGGCAAGGGAAGCAAATTGCTGGGAAATGAAGTTGTCATCAACAGGAGGGGGGGTCTGGGGGGCTTGCCCCCCAGTTTTTGCCCCGCAGGGAATTTTTTGAATTTTGACTATTATAAATTGGCTAAAAACGATTTGGAATGTATCACGCTGAAAGATATTCGAGATTTGTGAGGAATATCTGATCAAGTTCTTCTGACTTAAAATTGAAAATTTTTTATTTTATGAAAGTAATAGAAATCAAGTATACTGTTGCCTTTTCTCCTGCCCAACTCTGGGTTGGCAACTAAAATTGCTCCGGCCGGCGAAAGCCGAAGAGGGGCGTGGGTGACTGGTCCAAGTGGTGATGGCTCGGGGATGTGAGATAAAATGTAGAATTAGTACATGGATGGAATAGAGGTGTATATTCGACAGATAAACAGGTGAATAATGTTGTACCACTCAGGAACAACTGAGGGTCAGTATATTGAAAAGTAATCAAAGTGAAATAGACCCTAATGGTCGTACAGAGTGAATAATAAATCTTGACAAATCAAAGATTATACAGAGTTACAATGGTATTAAACATAGTAATGAAATGTACAATCCGTACAGTCAAATATTCCACAAGGTCAAATGCCTGTCGTGGAATGAGAGAGATGGCAGACCCAAGGTCGAGCCAAAAATACATAAGAAATACACTACTCAAATTACATAGAAAATACACTTGAAATAATAATAATACACACAATATGTAAGTACTTACAGAAATACGCTAGTGAAAACTAGCCAAGTTCCAGACACATACGTGATCTTCACGTAGCGCTTCTATCAAATTTAGATAGGTTCAAGTTACAAAATAGAATTTAGAATAGGTTTAACTAGACTTAGAAGCGGCACAATTAACAACCAGACTTTAGATAGACCTGAACGGGAATAACGCCCATGCAGTCGGATAACATGTGCACTGTTATCTCCCTGACAAGGAGCACTGAGAATACATGAATCTCAACGAAGTTAACGCGATCGACGAAAGCAAGTAAATAAATACCTCAAACTCGAATCAGCTAAGTTTAATGTTTTATGGTTCAGAGGAGAAACCAAAGAACCCAGATCCACAAGCGTGTAAAACATTAAACAACTCCCGAAGGATTCTACTCACGAACTCCCCTGCGGAACCGATCCGTCGTCTCCAAAGTCTGGTGGTCAAAAGGCCCCGATCTCTCGTTACAATCCAGCAATTGATCTCCGATCGATCAAAATGTGCTTTCGAGAGAGAAAGAAGATCGGCATGTCCATCGAACAGACAGAGACAGAGCGAATATGGGGCGGGCTAGCTAGAGCGAGGAGTCTCCAACCCAGCGCCTAGATAGGTCGCCTCGAACCAAAAGCAACGCATAAGCAAAGACCTTGACATGTGAAGGGCGGCAGGCCGGGGCGCCAAAATTCAAACGTAACAATACAGATAATATTTTTCGTTTATTTAATATAATTTATATCATTGGCAAAGTAAACTTTCTGTATTTATATTTATTTGCTAAAATATAAAAGAATAAGATGTTGGGTCAACATAAGATTCATTCGCAAAATGGCTTCTGTATATAAACAAATAAGTAATTACTCCCTTGCCTCAATAATTATTACCGGGGAGGGGTATTTTGCTCTGGTTCTGGCAATGGTGTAGTACAGAGTATTAAAGAGACCTTGGGTGTAGTACTAAAGAAAATTATGGGTATACTAAAAAAAATGACACGCGAATGGATAAAGGCGGTTTAGGGGCAAAGCCCCAAAGAAAATTTTCCTCAAGGTCATTTCGTTTTGGTGCATTGTAACGATTTCATAAAACACTTTTTGCTCTAATAAAAGCCAATAAAGTGAAGTGAATTATTTTAGTTTAAGCTATTTTAAGACTGATTTAAATTGATTAAACATTAGTTGATTACACATCAGATTTCACAAACTGGGAAGTAATTAATTTAATTTTTTAATGAATTGTACCCACACAAATGCCGTGCAGATTTTTTTTTATTTTGGTTATAGAACGGGTTTAGGTACAATGAATTTACAGAAATAAAATGAAACAAAAAAAGCCGTGAATCGAAGTTTTTTGATTTTGTCTACATTAGAACGAGTTTTAAATGTTTTTATAGGTAGGTACGACATTTTTGAAAGAAAATAGAAAGGTCATTCATGTATAAAAGTCACACACATAAATGCCGCGCAGCGAATGTTTTTTTGGCTTCCTAAGGCCGGGTTTAAAATAATTTTACATTTCTATATTTTCGAAGGAAAACAGAAAGTCATTAATAATTTGTATTAAATCACACATAAAAAAGCCGCGCAGCAAATTTTTTTGTTTTTGGCTACATTAGAGCGGTTTTAAAATGATTTTTCAGGTACTATATTTTGAAAGACAAACATAAAACGGCCGAGGCTGATGCATTAGGTATGGCCATGTCGGCCATACCCGTGCGCACGCCTATGGGTACCATTCACCCTGCAAAAGTTGGTGGTGGTTGGTCAAACAGTTTTATTTGCACACAGAGTTGAGTTTCTTTTAAATTAATAGAATTAATAGATCAATTTTGATGGAAATCAATAGCCTTCTGCACAGGATAGTAATGCATCTTTTGTGAAAAAAAAAAATTGGCGAGATCCATTACTTCGTTTGAAAGTTAATGCGAAAAGCACAGATAAACAAATAAAAAAATAGAAACAGAGATTTGAGCCATAAGTTTCAAGTGGAGACGCTCGCTCCGCTCGCTTAATTAATTGTCCAAACAGTAGATACCTAACTTGGTTCCCAAGGGCATAATATCGACACTTTACGGGACTTTGACCGATTTCAGAATTTGTCAACTCACTGTCTTGCTCTCTAATGCACGCCAGGTCATATAATTTATTACAACAATTCAGTGGTAGGACTACATGGGACTACATAGGTGCCCTTTTGAGCCTATTTACACGTGTAGTTATGCAGTGAGAATGACAATACAGAAGACAATTGACGTCAGTTGTGTACAGAAAAAACGGCACAAAAAAAACATTTTTTTATGGCGTTACAGGACTGGTAGTCCTACTGCCGCCTCAACAACTCTGCTCCTTTGACGATGCGCCATTATAGGAGGTGAAGTTGGTTGAGGATTCGTAACTAGGGATGTCATGCGAGTGAGAAGTTAGCTCCCTGCGCCCTGCTGTTGTTTAACGTCCCATCCCAAGGACGGTGTAACGCCCGTCGAGAGACTGATAACAGGTGGAGCGGTGTCGTTTCACTAACCCCCAAACACCCCAGTCTCTCTGGCCCAACGGCAGCAACTGGCAAGGCAGAGTTGAATGGTCACCCATCAAATCGCTGACCCCGCTCAATGTTGCTTAACCTCGGTGATCTGACGAGAACCGAGGAATCCATTACACCAGCCGTTGTTTTAAAAACACATATAGACCACATAAAAACATAATTACATAAAAATATTTTACAATTCGAGTCGGGTTTTTACATGGGTCAGTTGATATAGAGCAGAATTACATAAAAGGTATAAGAAAAGTGTGAATAAAGTGCAGGGACCCGAACCCGAACCGGAACCGGAACCGGAACCGGAACCTAGAACCGGTATGAACCTTTATAATTTCAGAACCAGAACCGGAACCGTTATACGTTTATCCCAAAGAACCGGAACCCGAACCTTTAAAATCTATTAGGTTCTTAAATGTTCTTAAAGGTTCTGGTTCCTCCTTTTAATAGAAAATCAAGTACAATTTTATTTTTTATCACTTTGATATAATATTATGATATTATCAAAGAATATTATTCACAAAGTTGTATAAAAAAAATTGATAAAATTTCCAATATGCATTTTTGGTAGAAATTTTTAATACTTGATAATAAATAATAATTCTTCATTTGCAAACGCTGCTCGAGTGTTCAATTTTTGAATCTGACTACTGCGATGAGAACTGCATTGCCGACAATTTGAATATGATAGCTCAGGCAAAATGAATGTTTACGCTGTCTTATGGAGAAAATTGCCGCCACTGTCTCTTCTGACTCTGATATTTAGTCTGCGCACCATCCTGTGAATTTTAAACAGACACTTCCTAGACCAGTGGTTGCATTCATAGGACAAAATCCAAATCCAATAATTCCATTAAATTTGACATAGTACTGAAGTACTTGATATAGTACGTAATACTGAACTTTTATAATATAGTTTGATTTAAAATTTGAGAACCGGAACCGGAACCCGGAACCTTTATGCAGGAACCGTAACCGGAACCCTACCTTTAAGAATATTTGTTTTAGAACCGGAACCGGAACCCGAATCTTTATAAAATAAAATTGTGGAACCGAAACCGGAACCCGCGAACCTTTATTAATGAAGGTTCGGGTCCCTGATAAAGTGTGAATGTGAGTGTGAGGGTGATTGGAGTACAAACTGATTCATGATTTCCATTCTTTCAATATATTTATGTATTTATCTCCATTTATAAAAAGAGTCCGCGCAACTTCCACAATTACTGTTTAGTGCAAAAACTGTGGACTACACTTGACCCATAACGAAGTCTGTAGCTAATTTCCCACATCGTTCAGATCTGTAGAATAAGGTTCTCGTTGAAAGCTGCGCAAATGTCCAAGCAGTTTCTCGTTGACTAGAGATCTGACGTCGATGGCGAACAGAGAGTCGAGATGACGGAATCCTTTGAGATGGATCATCTTCTTGACGGAAGAGTTGTTTAGTTTGGCGCACAAAGTCTCCACATCCTGCAGCAGTTGTCATACAACGTGATTAGAACATAGCAGAAGACTAAGAGCACCAGTATTAGAATGAAAATACACTTCTTACAGAATACATTGTAGGTGTTGATTATGAACATGATTATGCATTTATTAAAAGAAAGGAACGCAGTAGATACAAAAACTAAATCAGAGTTTATCATGGACAGATTTGGACGATCAATACGGCTGACAAGAGAAAACCAGTTGATGGAGCAAGTCTATTTCCTCGACCACCCTTGCTGACTAGTTTGTTGATAGTTTTCCTCAGTCGAGTGTTGGGATGGTTCCCATACTGATAAAGCACAACCTACTCCATTCTACCATCCATCCATTCCTCTTCCCCATCATTATTGTCACTATTTTCAAAAGCAATTGCCTTTATATAGCAGACAGATCAGCAGTTATGGGAATCCTTCTCGTGACGTCACAAAGGTAGAAAAATTGAGGCTGCTCTGGTAGGGGAAATGTGTCAAAGCTATAAATAATAGATAAATAATATTTCTCAGATGAATATTTAACTTGAAAATGTGCAAGAATGTATATTTCGTATCATTATTTACTATGTACTTACTTAAATATTCTTTCTTTAATAAATAATACTCTAAAAAGGAAATTTGGATTGCCGCTGTCAGATTTGTTTATTCCCTATACCATTAAAATTTTTGTTTCGGCAACCTTTTCTCACGCAGGAAGCCTATACGAGTATTTGTTTTTATCACGCCTTTTGGACGAGGCGTTTGACACATTTTTCTTGACGCCTCGTTCAAAACAATTGCAACGTCAAATAAATGCTGCTTTTGGTGATAGACATATTATGGTTCTCGCAAGATGCCGATTGTATTTGATTATTGAAACTATACGGAATTCGCACCAATTTCGGTTATTTCGCGATCTAGTTGTAACTTTTACTGAACTAGATATACGTATTACATGAAAGTGACTTGCCCGCATGCGTACTGAAGCAACTCAATGGGAAGATGTTAATTTTGGACGCTAGGTGGCGTATTGCAACTTTTAGTATCGAAGATTTCAAAATAACAACGTACTTAATATTTGTTGGTAAAACTCACTACTTATATAACTCTCAAATGTGTACATTTCCATTCATATGAGAAATTTAAATTCAGTGGCTATTTTGGGGGGAAAACGGTATTCCTGTCATGTCCTAACAAGTGATGTATTTTTATCAATCAACAAAGATGTTTTCATGCTTACAATTCGAGAAAATAAGGAACACGACTGACCTCCGGTGGATTCTTTGGTGCTAGCCATAAGAGGGATAATAAAGGATATCACGGGGATATTTATATAAATAAATGATAAATTTGCTTTGGTTGTTTGTTACGGCTGAAAAAGTAAACTTGCAACTTAATTTAAATGTCAATTGTTTCTCCTTTTTCACTGCCCTATGGAAACACTAACATCAAATTAAATAAGTACATCTAAAAAGTTTCCTGCCAGAATCGCTTCTTTATTCGAATAAAATATGACATACATCACTAGTAAGGAAATTTCAGAATACTGTTTTCTCGCCGAAATGTCCACTAAATATAAATGTCATATTTATGAATGAAAATGTACAATTTTGAGTTTGAAAAGAGTGTGATTTTTCATCATTTATGTTGCAAATTAAAAAAGTACTCTAACTATACCTTAAAATACTTCTACATATTATCTATTCTTTGTTGTACACTCGACAATTCATAAAACGGTATTTGCACGAAACAGACTGGCTGCTGGTCAGGTTCATTGACAATCAATCCTTGTTATTATCAATGAAATCAGAGCTCACCAACTAGAGGTAGATGACGAGTAAGTATAGACTTCATCAGATGATGCCATCACATTTTTTTCAGACAATCAATTTCTTTCAAATACCGTTTTATGAATTTTCGAGTGTACCTACCTCATAGGTATCATTATTTTATTTTTTTATTAAGTCTATATTGTCAACAGAGCCGAGGTTCCACTATTGAGAATGTTATATAGAGAAGGGAGGAGAGGAAAACCGGTACCGGCATGTAGCCTTCTCCTGACGAAAGATACCAAGCCTGGGGCCAACGGCTTAACGTCCCTTCCGAAGGACGGCGTAACATTCTCAGCACGAACCTCCACAACCCGCGCCGTCGAGAATAACAGGTGGAGAGAGGTCGTCACACTGACCCCCAAACACCCCAGTCTCTCTGACCCAACGGCAGCAACCTGGCAAGGCAGAGTTCAATGGTCACCCATCCAACCGCTGACCGCGCTCAATGTTGCTTAACCTCGGTGATCTGACGAGAACCGAGGTATCCAACACATGTATTATGTGAAGTGTTCACCTTACGTCTTGACAATCTATCGTCCTCGCTATAGTAGAGAAATACAGGACAAGTGATCCTGCTGAGGTTGTAGTCTGGAGGAGTCGTCTTCCCGTATCGCATCCTGTTTCCTTCCGAGCCGTGGTCGTATTGTCTGAACTTGCCGCTGTTGATCAGCTGGGAGTAGTGGATGACTTGGCGTATTCCAGCTCCAGCGGGAATGTGGCCCAGAATTACTGGGATCATGGTCTGAAACACATTAGTATAAGCTGGACATGATTACTAAGGGAACGCTCTGTATAGGACCGCGTTGATGAGCGAGCCTTCGTACTGCATCCGATTTGATACGCGTGTGCAAGTATCAGCTGCTCTACAGGTCTTGGACGTGAAGCATCGTAAGGCGTTGAAATTATTGGAATTAATTTGCAAATATTTCGAGATTATAGAACAAATTGTCTTTAAAATGCCAATAACTTTTGAAGATAACGACAGATTAGTCTAAAAATTAGCAAAAAAATACCTAAAATGTCGTTGTCAATGACCATGCAAAGTTTCAAGTTGATCGGTCAATGTGTTCTAGTTTAAATTTCAAAAATCACTGTAAAGATAGTTTTAAATTCCAATGGGAGAATTTGGCTGAAACTCTTTAAGATTGAGGACAATATTGGCTGCAATGACTTAGCAAAATTTCAAATTGATCGGACCAACCAACCGAAAGATCCTTTTTGTAAAATTGGAACCAATCACAGGATCCAGTTCAAAACCGATCCCAGAGAGCTTAGATTGCGTAAGTATGTGTTCAAAATTTCAGATCGATTGGTTGTGCGGTTATACCTGGGCAGTGCAGGCAAAAAGAAAACACAAACACACAGCGAAAGTGCTATGAGAGAATCTCGCCTTGTTAAGCCGAGCCGGTTGGATCGCCGCCGACAGAAAGATGGCGCAGATGAACTGAGTGGCCTTGTGGTCACTGCACAGCTTCAGGGCGAGCTCGTGAAACAGCGGTGTACTGGGCAGCAGCTCATGCACTCCCAGAGCTTCAGACATCTGCAAACATATGATTACAATCTTTATGACACTGTCAAACAATATGGTGATTCATCCGTTCCTAACCAGGACTCACATCTAAGGGCAACTTTTTCATGGAAACTAAGCTATTATATTCAGAGTTCGTGTCGTGAAATTTAAAGAAAGTCTTCTAATATTATTAATAAGGTTTAGACGTATTGACAACAAAATGCCAATATTTTCACTTGGAAGGGGTCAGTTAAGGGGATTCTAGGGTGATAGGGGGGGGGGGGGGGGGGTATGAGATTTTAATTTCAGGGCAAATATTGTACGAAGATGTCAGCAGAGATCGATACTTAGCGAAATCAACCCATTTTGGAAAGTCAAAAAATATCCGGGACGTTCCAAACTGGTCAAAGACGATTCACAGAAAAAATCGGAACTTAATAACCGTTGAACATAGTGAGCTAAAATTTGGCATGAATAATCATAATACACGTACCTATGAAGTACTGAAGCCCTTTTTCGGTATTTTAATTGCAATTTTTCTAAAATAAAGTTGGTATGTATCGGAAATTCCGCCTATTTATTGGTGCCTGTGGCCAGTTTAGATATCAAGTTATGAACAAAAAGAACGTCAGTGCCCTCTTTGCATTTTCATAACGAAGACAACGAGCTCACTTGCAAGTCTGTAGAGTGAAAATTGCGGTCTGTGCGTTTTTTAAATGAAACAGCAACATTTCGTTACAAAAAAATCCGGACTAAAATATTAGAGTAAAAAAATGTCAAGTGGGTTGTAGAATCACTTAAAGAATGAGGAAAATACATAACATTTCTCGTATGTTCAATAGTTTGGCCAATTTCGTGTTTTATATGTTTAGTCAAGTGGTTCCACTCGAATACCCTTAAGCTAAGACATTTTCCGCATCCAGATAAGACATGATACTTCTGTTGGAACTAATCTACGCAGAAAAGATCTGTCAAAATAACTTTGAAGTTGTTTTACTTCCTTGCATATAAATATTCTCAAATAAAGACCTGAAGTTGAAGGAAACCGACGAACAGCCAAGAACAGCTTCAACTTTTATTGATTGAAAATATTTATAAGCTCAAGTATGCAGTGAATGTCCTTCCAAATTCGTCTTGGATAACTTTTCCATTGTAGATATGTCAAATGTCTGTCCGATTAAGTTTACATTTGACTTACTTTCAAATCGAGAGTTACTAACATAGAGAAAGAAGTTCGCCTTGGAGAGCTGTCCAATTGGTGAATCTCCTAGGTTTGCCATGAAACCAATCGGCGCTAGACTGAACATCGCCTTGACCTTGGCGTTGTACTCGGGCCGCTCTGACGTCATCACGTAGGACGCCGTCGTGCCCTGCGAGTGCCCGATGTAGAAGACACCAGTCTGTCCGACCTTCTCCAGGACGTAGTCGATCTGCGCAGGAAGGTCAAAGATCCCCAACTCGTGCCACGAGAAGTTCCAGAACTCCGAGTCGGTTGGTTTCAGGGTGATGTGTTTCTTTGAGTAGGTGTTGCCACGGAAATTACCCATCCATACGTCGTAGCCTTGGTCGGCCAGAAAGTAGGCTTAAATTACGAAATAGGACATTCGTTGTGAGTGATGTTTTTAAGGAGGTACAAAATGATGAAATAGCATCTAATTCAATTATTTTGTATCAAAATTCACAAAGGCCCTGCGGGGCTGAATGGGGGGGGGGGCTAACCCCTCAGCCCCCTTGTGGAGCGCGCACGGCCTTCCCTCACATCCATCGATCCCCGATAATTTTTACCCCCCCCCCGGCCCACTGAAAACAAGTTGTGGATTCGACCAGTTGTCGAATCGGAAGTCGGTCTATGGGGGGTTGGTGTA
Organism: Leuctra nigra; assembly: GCA_934045905.1. Classification (NCBI taxonomy): domain Eukaryota; kingdom Metazoa; phylum Arthropoda; class Insecta; order Plecoptera; family Leuctridae; genus Leuctra; species Leuctra nigra. The sequence continues at coordinate 7,237,435 of OW203770.1, forward strand.
ATGTCAAATAAATGCTCCAAAGTTAATGGGAAGGGTGGGGGGGGGGGGGGGGGAGGGCCAAACGAGCTTGAATACATGGTTTTCTAGGTATTTAAGCTCCTTATCCGGGCCCCTCACAAAAAAATCACAAAGGCCCTGCGGGGCTGAATGGGGGGGGGGCTAACCCCCCAGCCCCCTTGTGGAGCGCGCACGGCCTTCCCTCACATCCATCGATCCCCGATAATTTTTACCCCCCCCCCCCCTCCCTCCCACTGAAAACAAGGTTCCTACGCGCCTGGAAACACTTTACCCAAACCCTTGCCCGGTCCCATGAACACCCAGACTGAAGAATCACAGATAAATCCGTGCTGGAGGAACGCTACGGGCTTGTCGGTCGCTGGAGGTGACGCTGGACTGTGAGAGATCCGATGCATCTCCAAGATGTAACCATCATCCGTGCGCGCTGTGTGCACCTCGACGGGATAGCCGTACTTCTCGATCAACCCGATCTGAAGCAGAATTTAAATGGTCCGATAATACACTTTGGGTATTCACTACAAAGGAGTGTGAGGTATGTAAAAACGGTGTTTGTTCGAAACGGATTGTCTGATATGGTCAGGTTCCTTGACAATCAATCTTTGTTATTATCAATCAAAACAGAGCTCACCTAATATAGTGAGAAAATAAGTTACCATAGACCAGTTGTCGAATCGGAAGTCGGTCTATGGGGGGATGGTGTAATGTCAAATAAATGCTCCAAAGTTAATGGGAAGGGTGGAGGGGAGGGGGGGGGGGGCGGCTGGGAAGGGCCAAACGAGCTTGAATACATGGTTTTCTAGGTATTTAAGCTCCTTATCCGGGCCCCTAGTACCTTCAATATAGAACTATCAATATATTCCCCATGGGGGATTCCATTCCTCCGCATCCCTCCCAACCCCAATTCGACGACTGGCATAGACTTCAACTGATGATGCCATGTAATCATTTTTATCCAATCCGTTTCTTTCGCATACCGTTTTTACTTTGGTCAAGTGTAGGCCTGGTATTGATAACATTGTTGCCCCATTGCCTAGTTAGTTTGGTTTGAAGCCACTGTGGCTGCATACCGTATTTGATTCAAACGCCCAGTTGTCCCTATCCTTTTAACATTGTCACGTGATCATCTGGGCCGGACCTTGAGTCGAATCAGGGTCGAATGAATGAAAATACAGGTAGCCATGTTGAATCAGAAAACCCAGACTTTTGAGTTAGGGCATATTGAACCAGTGCCGTAACTAGGGATTTCGGCGCCCGGTGCAAATCTAAAATTTGCCCCCCCCCCCCCCCCATTCCCCCCCAGAAAACGCTATACCCAACCAGTGATGGACAAACCAAAACTTTGGTTGTGCACAAAACAAATAATTATGCAAAACTGTGGTCAAACATTTCTACGTCCCTTGACAATGACAACAATGAGATGCCGAAGGGTTGGGGGGGTGGGGGTGAGGACCTCCTAACCATATTATGCGGTTGCAGGGCCCTGAAACGGAAAATTTAGACTTTTTTTGATAGGAATGTAATGGTTTTTAATCATTTTTGACGTTCAATATCACTAAAAAAATTCAGCAGAATAATTTATTTTTCAAAACTTTATTTCAAAATTCTTTAAAGGGTGCATCAATTGCAAAGGGGGGGGGGGGGGGGGTTTAGACCTCTCTGGTATTACCGAAATCATCACCGACATCAACCATGCCCCGCAGGGCATTCTTTGTGTTTTTAATGCGCAAACATTAATTTTGGGTGCAAAAAAATCATTACATACACATTTGGCTTCCTGTCGCCACCTTGTTGGCGGTGCCCTATTCTGCCGCACCGCCCGCACTCCCCTTGATACGGTCCTGTATTGGGTTTAGGTTTGAGCTCGTTTGTTGCCGCGGCAAGTTTGATTTATATCGTGAATCCTATGGTGACGTCACACGCCTAACTCGCCCCTATTGTGGGACTCACTCTAAAAGAAGCGTGCGCGCCAAATTTGAACTATGATTACCTACTAATCGTTGATTACTACTTATAGTATTGTCTTATCTCTAAGGCCCGGTCTTTCAATACTCTGCTAAAGTCCCAATTATCTCTCAATTAGCTCGTTGTGGAAATCGGACAGTAATTGAATGAAATCAACTGTCACATTGATTGTTGTAATCTCAGCATTTTAATTGAATTTAATTCAATTCTGCACTTAAGATCATAAATCAAAAAAAAAATTGTATTTATTTTCAATGAAGATTTCTTAGGCACAGTCAAAAATATAAAAATCGAATAAGATAAAGACTGACAAATTTATCTATAACGGATTATACTTGCATGAGTATTCCCCCCTAAGCCAAAGTGACAGCGTTTAAACCACCAGTCAATACGATGGAAGCGAAATTTACAAATGAATTGTTGTCACAATATTATTGTTGAACAAATTAAATCGCAATTGTACACTTTCCATTCAGGCTGGCGTTTCTCAAGGCTACGCCAACTTTTTTTTATAGTAAATTCATCGGTTGTTGCCATGGCAATACAGTCCTATTATCAACACGTTAAAAGTTAGCAGAGTATTGAAATACTGGCCCTAATACTTATTCTTATAATGGAGGCGAACGATTCGTCCTTACCGTGGACAGACGAGTATCCTCTTCAATGTCTGCGTGTGGTTTCCTCATTTGCGCAGACGCAAGAGCGAGTACAGTCAGTAACACAACCATATCGATAATCATGGTTTACTAAACAGAAATGTGATCATAAACAGTAGAATTGATTTAGCAGAGGATAATATAAAATCCTTTGATGATTTTGCCTACATAAGGTTGCTCTATTTGCTCTATTTTAGGGATAGGCAGGCGCGTAGGAATAGGGGGGGGGAAGGGGGAACGGACCACCCCTGTCTGGAGCCTGACCCCCCTGCCAGTGATCCTGCCCCCCCACTGCTAAAGACTCTGACCCTCCCCCCCCCCCCCTGCTAGAGAACCTGAACACATCCAGATATTCACAAATGTTGATTAAGTGTTGCACAAGAATGCAAAGATTTGCTCCATTATGAGGTTGAATTCTTAAAATTTTCTCAAGTTTTGCAAAACTAATTGAACAGAGGTATTATCCAATGAGACAACTCATTTACTCATTTGTCCAACATGATCATCCTCATGAATCAAATTAAATAATTACACCATAGACATGATTACACGATAAACTAATAGATTCCAAAACACATAAAAAAAATTCTTATTGATTGCTTATTGTTGTTGCTCTTGCAAACTTTTTCAAAGGTCTATTCCAAAATCAATTCATAATCGATTCTCTTTCACTAGAATTCAAGTATTTCCCTGCGGGGCCATTTAGGATTTTGTCAAATAACAAAATTTTATTTTGTCTCTTGTATCCCCAAGAATATTGCATATTACACACATTTTAAATTTCTTTAAAAAAGATGCCAAAAAAGCGTTGAATTCGATTCTTTTCTTTTATCAAGATGTAAAAAAATGACCTGCGGGGCCATTGGGAATTCTATAAACACAAGTATTCTTAAGTTCCCACAAAATATTGCATATCACACATTTTATATTTCTTTGAGAAGAATAGCTTAAAATTCGATTATTTTGTATCAAAAATTAAAAAAGGCTCTGCGGGGCTAACCGGGGGGGGGGGGGGGTGAGTCCCCCAGACATCTTGTACCTAGCAGTGTAATTGAGCGAGCGAAGCGAGCGTCTCCATTTGGCTCTTTTGGCACGGACCTCTGTTTTTTTTTTTGTTTGTTTTTTTTTTTTCTGTTACTGACGATATACAGGTCAGAGTTTTTCTTCGATCGAGCTGAAATTTTGCACACATGTACGTAACATTTCTGATTGTTGCAGACCCTAATTTTTTTGAAATCCATTGATTGGTTCAAATTTAAAAAAAATTAACTTTCGATTGGTTGTTTTGATCAAATTGAAATTTTGACAAGTCATTACCCCCAACATTGTACCCAATCAAACAAAGTTTCAGCCAAATCCTCCCATTGGTTAAAATTTAAAACCATCTTTCCTGTGTTTTTAGAAATTTAAACTATAACCGATTGAACGATCAACTTATAACTTCGCATGATGGTTGGGTCCAACATTATCTGCATTTTTGACAATTTTCATACTAATCTGTGTTTAAATCCAAACGTTATTGACATTTTACGGACTATTAGCGTGTTGGCTGTAATATTCACGGCGACTTCGACTCTTCAGTTCAAGGCAAGGTAGTTAGAGCAGAAACTTTCAAACGCAAATGAAACTGATAATGACCGTTCAACAGTCGATCTGATATTGTGTAGACACACTTATATCATATGAGTGGTCTCAGGTATATTTTTTGAAGGAGATCCTGTGATTTTTGAAAATTAACACGGAACAGTTCAATCATAAAGGTTCAATTGATCAACTTAAAGCTTTGCATGGTTATTTGGACCAATATTTTAGGAATGTTTTGAGATTTCTATACAAATCTGTGGCGAAATTTTAGAATTATTGGCTTTTAATGACATTTTCGATAGACAGAATTTCGGTTCGAGGTGTTGCGCGTATCCGTGCTCGCTCATCAACGCGTTACTCAGATTCATTGGTTAAAATTTAAATAAATATCTCCTGATAGGCTGAAAAATGAAAACGGTCTTCGATAATTCTGATCAAACTCATATTTTGCATGATCATTAAGACCAATATTGTCTCTTATTTTACAAAATTTCATCCCAATCAGTTAAGAACGTATGAAGTTATTTACATTTTTAATATCTGTCAGTAATGAAGTATCGAAATGAATGTTTTCCAGTGCCAATTGAAAATTGATTCTGATTTGCTTTATGAACCAGGTGCTTAGATGCTATTTTAAAGTTTCGATGAAAAGCATACACTTTTAAGTTGATATCATAATCAATTCCATATGGATGTATATGTTTTCTGTGCGTTGTGTACGCATTTCCGGTTCGAGAATTTGCACGTACCCGTGCTCGCTCATCAACGCGTTACACTGAGCGTTTTCCTAGTACATTTTCCTGACATCCATCGATCCCCTACAATTTTGACCCACCCCCTGTCATAATAAAGTTCCTACGCGCCTGGCCGGATAGGCTAGTGATATAGATGCAGCTAAAGACAGGTGACCAGGTAGAAAAAAATATAGGATATAACTAAACTAGGAAAACGCTCTGAGTAACGCGTTGATGAGCGAGCACGGATACGCGCAATTCCTCGAACCGAAATCTTGTATGAAAATCTTCCAAAATTCCAAAAATATTGGTCCCAATAACCATACAAAGTTTTAAGTTGATCGATTGAACCTTTATGATTGAATGGTTCCTTATTAATTTTTAAAAGTCACAGGATCTTGTTTTAAAAATAAACCTGGGACCACTCATATGATATAAGTGTGTTTACACAATATCAGATCAATCTGTTGATTATAAGTGTCAAAATTATGCGTTTGAAAGTTTCTGTTCTAACTACCTTGGAACATTGGAACTGAGGCGTCAATGTTGCCGTGATCCATAGCAACAAGCAAAATGTCCGTAAAATGTCAATAACTTTTGGATTTAAAAACAGATGTGTCTGAAAATTGTCAAAAACACAGATAATGTTGGTCCCAATGACCATGCAAAGTTTTAAGTTGATCGGTCTAACGGTTCTAGTTTAAATTTCAAAAATCACAGTAAATATGGTTTTAAATTTTAACCAATGGGAGGATTTGGTTGAAACTTTGTATGATTGGGTAAAATGTTGGTCGTAATGACTTGTCAAAATTTCAAATTGATCGCACCAACCAATCGAAAGATTTTTATTTTATTTTGAACCAATCAGTGGAATTTTGAGCGAGCGAAGCGAGCGTCTCCTTTTGGCTCTTTTGGCACGGACCTCTGTTTTTCTGTTTTTTTTGTGTGTCTTTTCTGTTACCTGAGGGTATACAGGTCAGAGTTTTTCTTCGATCGAGCTGAAATTTTGCACACATGTGGAGACAACCTTTTCTGTTTGCAGACCCAAATTTTTTTGAAATCCATTGATTGGTTAAAATTTAAATAAACATCTCCTGATGGTAGGTTGAAAAATTACTATGGTCTTCGATAAATCTGATCAAACTCATATTTAGCTATACAGGTCAGAGTTTTTCTTTGATCGAGCTGAAATGTTGTACACATGTAAAACCAACCTTCTCTGTTTGCATACCATATTTTTTTTTGAAATCCATTCATTGGTTAAAATATAAATAAATATCTCCTGATAGGCTGAAAAATGAAAACGGTCTTCGATAATTCTGATCAAACTCATATTTTGCATGATCATTAAGACCAATATTGTCTCTTATTTTACAAAATTTCATCCCAATCAGTTAAGAACGTATGAAGTTATTTACATTTTTAATATCTGTCAGTAATGAAGTATCGAAATGAATGTTTCCAGTGTTAATTGAAAATTGATTCTGATTTGCTTTATGAACCAGGTGCTTAGATTGTATTTTAAAGTTTCGATGAAAATCATACACTTTTAAGTTGATATCATAATCAATTCAATATGGATGTATATGTTTTCTGTGCGTTGTGTACGCATTTCCGGTTCGAGAATTTGCACGTACCCGTGCTCGCTCATCAACGCGTTACACTGAGCGTTTTCCTAGTAAAAAAAAATAGGGCCTGCAACGCCTAGAAATGGTCCATACATGTGTGCAAAATTTCAGTTCGATCGAAGAAAAACTGTGACCTGTACGGCCTCACCTAGCAGGAAAAAAAACAACAAAAAAAATAGAGGTCCATGCCAAATGAGCCAAAAGGAGACGCTCGCTTCGCTCGCTCAATTAAAATAACTTAAATAACTTAATTACACAATTTCTATAATTTTATACTTAAAAACCCTGCCAAAAAAGAAGCGCATATTCAAGTATCGCTTGATCATTTTCTGGTTTAGGGTGCATATTACCATTAAATCTTCAGTTTAGTTAAAAGCTTTACTTCGGGATATGTGGTGTATTACCATTATGTACTGCAGTATAGCCAGTGATGTTTCAGGCATGTCTCGGGGGGGGCTTAGCCCCCCCCCCCCCCCCCCCCGAGACCAGAGACAAAATGGTCTATAGAAACAAAATTCTTAAATTATGTTTTCAAATAATTTCATTAAAACGAAATATAGGGAGCTATTTGTTGTAATTTGAGAAGTTTAGCCTCCCAAAATCGATTTTAAAATGTTAATATTCAAAAAATGCCCTGCGGGGCAACAATTAGAGGTATTTATGCTTCGGTTTGTGCATTTTAAAGCCCCAGAATTACTTATAACTGGTTATGTTACTGACGATATACAAGTCACAGTTTTTCTTCGATCAAGCTGAAAATTTGCACACATGTATTGACCATTTCCGGGCGTTGCAGACCCTAATTTTTTTGAAATCCCCTGATTGGTTCAAATTTAAAAAAAAAAATCTTTCGATGGGTTGGTTTGATCAATTTGAAATTTAGCAAAGTCATTGCAACCAACATTGTACCCAATCATAATACATTTCAGCCAAATCCTCCCATTGATTCAAATTTGAAACCATTTTTCCTGTGATTTTTGAAATTTAAACTAGAACCGATTGACCGACCAACTAAAAACTTTGCATGGTCATTGGTACCAACACTTAAGGTATTTTTGCCAATTTTCAGTCAAATCTGTAGTTATTTTCAAAAGTTTTTGTAATTTTAGGGACATTTTGCGTGTTGGCTGTCAAATTCACGGCGACTTCGAATCTTCAGTTCAAGGCGAGGTAGTTAGAGCAGAAAGTTTTAAACGAAATGAAACTAATAATGACCGTTCAACAGATTGATCTGATATTGTGTACACACTAATATCATATGATTTGAGTGGTCCCAGGTAAATTTTTTTTTAAAGAGATCCTGTGATTTTTGAATATTAACAAGGAACAGTTCAATCATAAAGGTTGATACTAAAATTTTAGGAATATTTAGAGATTTTTATTCAAGTCTGACGAAATTCAAGAATTTGGCTTTTAATGATATTTTCGATAGACAGAATTTCGGTTCGAGGTGTTCTGCGTATCCGTGCTCGCTCATCAACGCGTTACCCAGAGCATTTTCCTAGTTAACAAAATAGTATTTTAAATACCGGAAAAATGACATGATACAAATTGTGAAATTATGCAGGTAATCATTGAGCGAGCGTCACCACGGTACTCTTATGGCACTTTCTCTATGTGTTTTTTGTTTGTTTGTATGTTTGTTTGTTTTTTTGTTTGTTTTTTTGTCTGCACTGCCCAGATCAAACCGCACAACCAATCGATCTGAAATTTTGCACACGTACTAACGTAATCTATGCGGTCTCTGGGATTGTTTTTGAAAGGGATCCTGAGATTGGTTCAAATTTTAAAAAAAATATCTTTCGATTGGTTGCTCCGTTCAATTTGAAATTTTGAGATGTCATTACGACCAACATTTTGCCCAATCAAACAAAAATTCATCCAAATCCTCATATTGGTTAAAATTTAAAAAAATATTTCAAGTGTTTTTTGAAATTTAAACTAGAACCGTAAGACCGAACAACTTAAAACTTTAAATGGTCATTGGGACCAACATTATCTCTATTTTTTACTACTTTCAGACTAATCTGTGTTTAAATCCAAAAGTAATTGACATTTTACGGACATTTTGAGCGTTAGCTGTCAAATTTCTCGAAAATGTTGATCACGGCTACTTCGACTCTTCAGTTCTAATCCAAGGTAGTTGAGCAAAACTTTTAAACGCATATGAAACTAATAATGACCGTTCAACAGATCGATCTGATATTGTGTACACACACTAATATCATATGAGTGGTCCCAGGCATATTTTTTGAAAGAGATTCTGTGATTTTTTAATATATACTGGGAACGTAGTTCAATTATAAAGGTTCAATCGATCAACTTAAAACTTTGCAAGGTTATTGGGACTAATATTTGAGTGATATTTGAGTGAAAATCAAGAATTATTGGCTTTAAATAATATTTTCGATAGACGCAGAATTTCGGTTCGAGGTGTTGCGCGTATCCGTGCTCGCTCATCACCGCGTTTCACAGAGCGTTTTCCTAGTTATTTTACACAATTCTAATTATCTCTCGAAATTTAGTTTATGACTTACCTAATTATTTGATTTCTGAAAAACATACAGTATTCCTTTCGTTGTAATGACGAAGTGCGTAAAAAAAATATTTTTCGAAGCACAACATCAAACTGAATGATAACTGTCCCTTGCGACTTACTGAACTACTGTACATTCAATGCATGTGAGCACGACCTTCAGTTAATCAACTATATGATTATTGTGTGTAAATTAATTATTTCTAGTAGACAGTTCGCTATTTCCACTCAAGAGTTATTAAAGTCGTAATAATAGATTGAATATCATAAGTTATTGCATGATGGCTGGTGATATGTATAGTTGTATGTTGAGGTGTGATTAAGCTTGTTCTTGACGTAATGCAAATCTGTTTCCGGCAATAATAAAACACTGTTTTATCACGTCATGAAATAAATTAAGAATTAAGAATTACTGATAATTAGATATTAAATAGTTTTCTTTTATAATTGCCTAAGTTCATAGGTGTTTTGAGCGAGCGGCTCCTGACTGTTTTGGAAAGTGCTCTGTTTTATTTGATATTGTTGGCAATATACAGGTCATACCGTTTCTCCGATCGAGCTGACATTTTAAATACATGTATAAGACCGTCTCAAGTGTTTGCAGATTGATTTTTTAACCAAATTCTCTGATTAGTTCAAAGTAAAACGTGGTTTGACACATCAGAGGGTTTGATAAAATTGATTTTTCCAAGGTCATTAAGACCCCTATGTCATCATGTTTTCAAAATTTTCATTCAAATCCTATTTTAAAAAAATCCTATAATATTTTAAATATTCAAATAGTTCCGATCAAATTGAAATTTTTCGAAGCTATCAACAACATTTTGTAATTAAAAAAAAATAAGCCAAATCGGGCGAGAAATGATTGAGCTAGCGTATCGATATAATTTATGGCATTTCATGTATTTTTTTTGTTTTTTTTGCATGCCGTGCCCATGTCAAGCCATTCAACCTATCGATCTGAAATTTTGCACACATACTACTACGTAACTAAGCGTTCTCATGTATAGTTTTTGGACATCCCCGATATTTTTTGAAATTTAAACTGGAAGCTTTTGACCCATCAACTTCAAATTTTGCATTGTCATCGGAATCAACATTTTAGGTATTTTTGACAATTTCATATTAAAATTATTGACATTTTATGGACATTTTATGCATTTTATGGGTGTTAGGAAATAAGTTTAAAATTTCTTGAGGGATATTTATCACTTCTTACGCAATTCGTTTCGACTTGACCTCAAGGATTTTTTTGGGTGGGTGGGGTTGGGGGGATATTATTATAGAGGAAATCAGAGTCAAAATATAGGTAATTGCGCTTAACAACCACACAAAATATACAAGATAGACCATACAAAATAGAAAATAGAAAATAGAAGAAAATGTATTCTCCTCATTATAAGTGATTCTACATTCACTTTACCTTTTATACCTCGAATATTTCCGTCCCGATATTTCTTTTACATGGAATATTGCTTTGTATTCAAACAAGTCCAGCGTTAGAATAAGCTCAGACTAAATTGTGAGAACCGTAATCACGTTTTAAAATGGCGCCAAATCAAGGTGTGACGTCAGTGGAATACGTCAGTGACGTCAGTGGAGTCGACACTATTCCAATAGACAACATTCAAAATTCACTGCGCATGCGCGACGTGCCGTGATGCATGTTGGGTTTAGGATGTGAAGAGTTTGACAGCTGCCTGGTTGAAAGTGCTGAGATGCATAAAGGAAGAAGGTTTTTCGGTGTTTGTTATGTTAATCTCTATATTTAAATGTAACTATTTTAGTGGTCAACATAATTATGAATAATACAATTATTTTCTTGTAAGGTTCTTTGACAAATCAATCCTTGTTATTATCAATGAAATAAAAGCTCACCTACTTGAGGTAGATAATGCGTTAACACAGCCTTCATGGGATGATAGTTATTCTGTGTTTATACAACCTTTGTTAATAAGACAGACTTTATTTCTGTGAATAAAGATATTTAATAACAGATCGTACGGGACAGTGTGTTGTGTTCCAATGTGCAAAAATAACACTAAATTTAGCCGTGAAGTGTCCAAGGGACGTTGATTTGAAGAAAGATTGGATAAGACGTGTGAGGCGAATTGGATCTCAGGGAAAATTTAGTAAATGGTCCCCCTAATAAGAACCGCAGAATATGTGGTGCACATTTTAAAAAATCTGGTAAAAATAAATATAAAGATAAATTGCCCTGTTTTTTCCCCAACAAATCTTACAATAGCAACATTTTGGCAAGTTGGCAAGCGCAAGCCCAACAAATATTCTTGTGCAGTTTATAGTATATATATAGTATAGATATGCAGTATATATATATATATATATATATATATATATATTATATGTATAGATGAGTATATTTGATTTACGGCCTACTTCTATACTATTTATGCACGATGCGCAAAGTATTTTTTGAATAATTTTGACTTGGCAAATTTGTTGATATCACTACTTTTTAGTGCTGAATTTTTAGATTTCTTATATTTTTTTAGTTTAAGCAGACTTGGGTAAATTACTTTTAAAAAGTAATGAAATTACGTTACAAATTACATGGGTTAAAATGTAGTAAAATTACTTTACCGTTACAATTATTAAGAAGTAATGAAATTACTTTACATTTCATGAACAATAGTAACGAAATTACTTCGAAATTTTCCGTGATTTCCGAAATGTACACAAAACAAAATAAGAAAAATGGCACCTATCCTACAACCAGCATGCAAAGAGATTCTCGTGTCATTTTAGTGAATATATCCATTTGACATTATTTTACAAGGCGATTCTAGGTGTTTATGATTAAAAAATCGTCCAAAAGATAAAGGTAAATCAATTCAGGCTTAAATTCATCTTACTCATCGTGAATTTAGTTCCACAACTTGCAAAAGATGTACGAAAACAACAGTGGAGGCGCGACAATTTGTAATGCGTTACTAACCTCAAATTACATGGAAAAAAGTAATGAAATTACTCGGACGTTACTTCAAAAATTTTGTAATGAAATTACTGGCTCGTTACCCAAAAAAGTAATTTCGTTACAGTAATGCGTTACTTTCGTTACGTTACTACCCAAGACTGAGTTTAAGAGACTTGGCTGGTATTTTTACACGGAGTGTTTTTTTATGGGGTATTATTATAACTCACGGAGTATTCATAACATCTTTGATATTATTCGTACATATGTTGAATACCACTAAAATTAATTGTGTACATTTAAATATAGAGATGATATAACATAACAAACACCGAAAAACCATCTTCCTTTATGCATCTCAGCACTGTCAACCAGGCAGCTGTCAAACTCTTCACATCCTACACCCAGAATGCAATGTTGATAGTTGTAGATGGCGCTCGGGGTTTAAAATGTTGTCTATGGAAGAACGTCGACTTGTAGTCGAGATTATTCCAGTGGAATAATGTCGACTGAGAGTCGATGTTCTTCCAATCGAGGACTGTGTTTTCACGATACTTGAATAAGAGCGACTTTTGAGTGGACTTTCTTCCACTTTATCAACATTTATTTTAAGTGCCAAATCTGGAAGTATGTCGACTTTCAGTCGACGCTTTTCCACTGGAATAAGGTCGACTCAAAGTCGACGTAATTCCAGTTGATAATATTATTAAGTACTTTTATTGGAATAACGTCGACTTTCAGTCGGCATTATTCCACTTCATGAAAAGACCCTGTCACACGAGTGAAGCGACATTATTCCAGTGGTAGTGGTAAAGTGTGTTGAATAGTTAGTAGACTAGATTCAATGATTGGTTGAAAATTGAAAAATTTAACCATTTGACTTAAACTTCTAGTTTAGCATGGTCATTAGGACTGTTATTTTAGTGGTTTTGAGAATGTTCATTCGATTTAATCAAGAACTTCAAGAGATAATAACATTTTTATAACAGATTTTATTAATGTTTTGAAATATTCGTATAATTATTCACAGACATTTCGTTGAAATTATTACTGCTCTTTGACGCATTTGGTTAGATTGTCCGAATATCATCCTATCTATTTCCAAGGTCTGTTATAGAGCATTAATTTCCTCACGAATATAAATTCGCATGCAATACGAAGACTCGCTTTTCAACGATTGTCCACAGAGCGTTTTCCTAGTTTAGATCGATGCACTTCATAGAAATAATATTTGCGGTTGAGATCTTCAGGCGGGAACAGAGCTACGATCATATAAAAACAATTGTGACAATTTTCTTGACACAATGATATTCACGGCCTCCTCAGGTGAGATTAGAAGCTTGTCACTGCGCCAAAGAAGTTGTAATTTGTAACCTAAGGGCACGAAAACACATTGGTCTCTTGATCATTATCGTCGGAAGAAGTATATTCCATATGTTCTTATATCTCTTGCACATGTATCTTCAGATCAAGTCAATCCGGTTGTCTGATTCTTGTCAAGACGGCACTATCACCCGCAATGTGGCCTGCTACAGGTGATCAAGTTTGTGTATTCGCGCAGATAAGCGATACGTGATGCGAAACACTTCTGGCAAGATGGCATCTGTCAGTCTACAGATTCACTTATTTTGTTTTTACAGTTCGTGTTTCCAGTGCAGTGGAAAGGAGAAACAATTGAAATTGAAATTTAGTTATATTTTTTTTGTCTGTTACTAAGTACATTTTCTTTTTTTTAGCCATAACAAAATACTTAAGCAAATATTTATTAGTATAACCTGAATAGGGAATGAATTCTGCAAATTGTGTTAAGAAGATTACACTTGGCACACATGTTCATTGGTCCATTAGGAGTTATTTAAGGTGATACTAGCGCTCGGCAGTTTTAGAAAATTGAGAGAGAAAAATTGTTTCATAAGTGAGTGTAACTTTTACAGGATGTTCACATGATCAGTCTGATTAGATATTAGTAGCACTTTTTAATTTTTGCTTATTGCATCGTTAATTAGGTGCCGTTTATTCAACAAAACCGCGCAAAACTATGAAATTTGCGATACGATTGAAGACCAAACCCGTGAACTAATTGATCTCAAATTTTAATCATGATTAGATGAAAGACAAACTTAGGGTTATCCTTTGGCACATTTTTGAAATTTAATTTTAAACGGCGCCCAGGGGGACAAGAAAATAGCTAGTTTTTCACCAAAAATTCACTAATTATTACTAATTAACAAAACAAAAAATTTAAAATTTACCAAGGGATAACCCTAAGTTTGTCTTTTATCTAATCACGATTAAAATTTCAAATACTTTGGTCTACCCATTTCGTCTCCAATCGTATCGCAAAAAGTGTCTACGAAAAGCAGGAAAATCGCTCGCGCTTCCAGCACCTTAACACCGGGAGGCAATCTAAAATTGCGTGCAGAGTCTTTCGGCAATTTTAAGATGGCATATTTTTTAATTTTTTTCGAATTTTGTTGACCTTGATATGTTTTTGGAATGGAATTCAGTCAATAACCACAAAGTTTCAAACAAAAAATATTGTCAGTGCAGTAATTTGGCAGTAAAAAAATAATCTCGGTGAAATTTTGGAGCAAATTATACAAGTCTTGGCGAGATTGAAACAATTTTGCATATACTAGTACTACATACTACAAATACTAGATGTATAAGCAAATATTTTCAGACCGGGAGTCAGCTCATATCTCACCCAGGTAACCCGTGGCGGCCATTTTTAAATATTGAAGACATTTGAAGTATGATGGAGAAATTATGTCAAACAATACGGCATGCGACACAATCTTTCACATTAAATAGACCATGGGGAACTCGAATATGACTTCAAAATTCTTTGTACACCGATCACTTATTGCGGTAATATTTACCTGATTTGATCGATTGTTTACAACTTCTTACAAATATTTAAAAATGGTCTAAAATAACTTCTAATAGACCAATAGTCTAATGGACATTTCACTGTATGCCAAGTGGCATCTTCTTATCACAATTTGCAGGATTATTTTATGTACAGCCCGTACTCTATATTTATATTTATACAAATGTGCCCCGTCATCCGCCATTTACCCACAATAGCCACCAGAGTGCAGTCGTGTTCGTTGTTTTCTCGATAGCATGGTTGCCATTTGGGACGTACAGTTCGTTTTTCCTATGTTTGAACTCTCACCAGATGGAGCCACAGTCAGTTCATAGACATTATACTCACTGCGTTCGAGATATGCATCTACGGGTTGGAGAGGCGTACCCAAAGTGGTTCCTAGGCCGTGACGTCATGCTAGAAGCAATAGCCGCCATGTTGCGGTATTGGTTTGCAGGACTGGCAATCTGCCATGATTTCTACCACGTTTTGACGCACTGACAGAATGTAAACAAATAGTAAGTACCGCAACATGGCTGCCGCATAGAGGTCGAGCATAGGTTCCCACGTCGCCATGCTAGAATGCATATCTCGAACGCAGTGAGTATAAATGTCTATGGTCAGTTGTTCTGCTAGGCCGAGAAAGACGTCATTGCGCGCTCACCTTGCAATGTTGTCTTTCTCGGCCTTACAGAACAACTGACGGTGTCTCGGTCTGTAGAGAGTTCAAACATAGGAAAAACGAGAAATTCAACAACATACAGTTACTGTATGTTGTTGAATTTCCCGCTGTCGTTTAAAGTTCTCCCTAAACTGCCCCAGTGTTCTGGTCATCTAAGATGCATCCAGTGCTTTAATGTAGCCAGATTGGACGTGTGATCGTTGAATTCCCTGAAGTCATAGACGATGGTTTCTCCGCCAGCGAACATCGAGCTCCACTCTCCGAACGTGCCGTAGTCGATGATGGTGTGGTTGCATGCGGACACTGTTGCCATGTCCTCGGCGGCCGTGCCTTGGACGAGGACGACGTCATCGGTGTCCCCGGTCAGGTGGAGGCGACACCTGGAATACCAACATGCAGGAGAAGTTAGCAGTGCCGTAGTCGATGATGGTGTGGTTGCATGCGGACACTGTTGCCATGTCCTCGGCGGCCGTGCCTTGGACGAGGACGACGTCATCGGTGTCCCCGGTCAGGTGGAGGCGACACCTGGAATACCAACATGAAGGAGAAGTTAGCAGTGCCGTAGTCGATGATGGTGTGGTTGCATGCGGACACTGTTGCCATGTCCTCGGCGGCCGTGCCTTGGACGAGGACGACGTCATCGGTGTCCCCGGTCAGGTGGAGGCGACACCTGGAATATCAACATGAAGGAGAAGTTAGCAGTGCCGTAGTCGATGATGGTGTGGTTGCATGCGGACACTGTTGCCATGTCCTCGGCGGCCGTGCCTTGGACGAGGACGACGTCATCGGTGTCCCCGGTCAGGTGGAGGCGACACCTGGAATACCAACATGAAGGAGAAGTTAGCAGTGCCGTAGTCGATGATGGTGTGGTTGCATGCGGACACTGTTGCCATGTCCTCCGCGGCTGTGCCTTGGACGAGGACGACGTCATCGGTGTCCCCGGTCAGGTGGAGGCGACACCTGGAATACCAACATGAAGGAGAAGTTAGCAGTGCCGTAGTCGATGATGGTGTGGTTGCATGCGGACACTGTTGCCATGTCCTCGGCGGCCGTGCCTTGGACGAGGACGACGTCATCGGTGTCCCCGGTCAGGTGGAGGCGACACCTGGAATACCAACATGAAGGAGAAGTTAGCAGTGCCGTAGTCGATGATGGTGTGGTTGCATGCGGACACTGTTGCCATGTCCTCGGCGGCCGTGCCTTGGACGAGGACGACGTCATCGGTGTCCCCGGTCAGGTGGAGGCGACACCTGGAATACCAACATGAAGGAGAAGTTAGCAGTGCCGTAGTCGATGATGGTGTGGTTGCATGCGGACACTGTTGCCATGTCCTCGGCGGCCGTGCCTTGGACGAGGACGACGTCATCGGTGTCCCCGGTCAGGTGGAGGCGACACCTGGAATACCAACATGAAGGAGAAGTTAGCAGTGCCGTAGTCGATGATGGTGTGGTTGCATGCGGACACTGTTGCCATGTCCTCGGCGGCCGTGCCTTGGACGAGGACGACGTCATCGGTGTCCCCGGTCAGGTGGAGGCGACACCTGGAATATCAACATGAAGGAGAAGTTAGCAGTGCCGTAGTCGATGATGGTGTGGTTGCATGAGGACACTGTTGCCATGTCCTCGGCGGCCGTGCCTTGGACGAGGACGACGTCATCGGTGTCCCCGGTCAGGTGGAGGCGACACCTGGAATACCAACATGAAGGAGAAGTTAGCAGTGCCGTAGTCGATGATGGTGTGGTTGCATGCGGACACTGTTGCCATGTCCTCCGCGGCTGTGCCTTGGACGAGGACGACGTCATCGGTGTCCCCGGTCAGGTGGAGGCGACACCTGGAATACCAACATGAAGGAGAAGTTAGCAGTGCCGTAGTCGATGATGGTGTGGTTGCATGCGGACACTGTTGCCATGTCCTCGGCGGCCGTGCCTTGGACGAGGACGACGTCATCGGTGTCCCCGGTCAGGTGGAGGCGACACCTGGAATACCAACATGAAGGAGAAGTTAGCAGTGCCGTAGTCGATGATGGTGTGGTTGCATGCGGACACTGTTGCCATGTCCTCGGCGGCCGTGCCTTGGACGAGGACGACGTCATCGGTGTCCCCAATCAGGTGGAGGCGACACCTGGAATATCAACATGAAGGAGAAGTTAGCAGTGCCGTAGTCGATGATGGTGTGGTTGCATGCGGACACTGTTGCCATGTCCTCGGCGGCCGTGCCTTGGACGAGGACGACGTCATCGGTGTCCCCGGTCAGGTGGAGGCGACACCTGGAATACCAACATGAAGGAGAAGTTAGCAGTGCCGATGTCGATGATGGTGTGGTTGCATGCGGACACTGTTGCCATGTCCTCGGCGGCCGTGCCTTGGACGAGGACGACGTCATCGGTGTCCCCGGTCAGGTGGAGGCGACACCTGGAATATCAACATGAAGGAGAAGTTAGCAGTGCCGTAGTCGATGATGGTGTGGTTGCATGCGGACACTGTTGCCATGTCCTCGGCGGCCGTGCCTTGGACGAGGACGACGTCATCGGTGTCCCCGGTCAGGTGGAGGCGACACCTGGAATACCAACATGAAGGAGAAGTTAGCAGTGCCGTAGTCGATGATGGTGTGGTTGCATGCGGACACTGTTGCCATGTCCTCCGCGGCTGTGCCTTGGACGAGGACGACGTCATCGGTGTCCCCGGTCAGGTGGAGGCGACACCTGGAATACCAACATGAAGGAGAAGTTAGCAGTGCCGTAGTCGATGATGGTGTGGTTGCATGCGGACACTGTTGCCATGTCCTCGGCGGCCGTGCCTTGGACGAGGACGACGTCATCGGTGTCCCCGGTCAGGTGGAGGCGACACCTGGAATACCAACATGAAGGAGAAGTTAGCAGTGCCGTAGTCGATGATGGTGTGGTTGCATGCGGACACTGTTGCCATGTCCTCGGCGGCCGTGCCTTGGACGAGGACGACGTCATCGGTGTCCCCAATCAGGTGGAGGCGACACCTGGAATATCAACATGAAGGAGAAGTTAGCAGTGCCGTAGTCGATGATGGTGTGGTTGCATGCGGACACTGTTGCCATGTCCTCGGCGGCCGTGCCTTGGACGAGGACGACGTCATCGGTGTCCCCAATCAGGTGGAGGCGACACCTGGAATACCAACATGAAGGAGAAGTTAGCAGTGCCGATGTCGATGATGGTGTGGTTGCATGCGGACACTGTTGCCATGTCCTCGGCGGCCGTGCCTTGGACGAGGACGACGTCATCGGTGTCCCCGGTCAGGTGGAGGCGACACCTGGAATATCAACATGAAGGAGAAGTTAGCAGTGCCGTAGTCGATGATGGTGTGGTTGCATGCGGACACTGTTGCCATGTCCTCGGCGGCCGTGCCTTGGACGAGGACGACGTCATCGGTGTCCCCGGTCAGGTGGAGGCGACACCTGGAATACCAACATGAAGGAGAAGTTAGCAGTGCCGTAGTCGATGATGGTGTGGTTGCATGCGGACACTGTTACCATGTCCTCGGCGGCCGTGCCTTGGACGAGGACGACGTCATCGGTGTCCCCGGTCAGGTGGAGGCGACACCTGGAATACCAACATGAAGGAGAAGTTAGCAGTGCCGATGTCGATGATGGTGTGGTTGCATGCGGACACTGTTGCCATGTCCTCGGCGGCCGTGCCTTGGACGAGGACGACGTCATCGGTGTCTACGGTCAGGTGGAGGCGACACCTGGAATATCAACATGAAGGAGAAGTTAGCAGTGCCGTAGTCGATGATGGTGTGGTTGCATGCGGACACTGTTGCCATGTCCTCCGCGGCTGTGCCTTGGACGAGGACGACGTCATCGGTGTCCCCGGTCAGGTGGAGGCGACACCTGGAATACCAACATGAAGGAGAAGTTAGCAGTGCCGATGTCGATGATGGTGTGGTTGCATGCGGACACTGTTGCCATGTCCTCGGCGGCCGTGCCTTGGACGAGGACGACGTCATCGGTGTCCCCGGTCAGGTGGAGGCGACACCTGGAATACCAACATGAAGGAGAAGTTAGCAGTGCCGTAGTCGATGATGGTGTGGTTGCATGCGGACACTGTTGCCATGTCCTCGGCTGCCGTGCCTTGGACGAGGATCACGTCATCGGTGTCCCCGGTCAGGTGGAGGCGAAACCTGGAATACCAACATGAAGGAGAAGTTGAGTTGTGTTGATAGCTTTCACAGAAACTCTACCGAGATAAACTCAATAAGTACAAATACCGGGAGGCGCAAAAAAAAATCCCCCTGATTGAGAGGTCACTTTATCGAAACTATTATAGATAGGATTCTGAAATTTGTACACATATTAGAAAACATACCAAAATTTAATATGTGCAAGTTTCAAAAACATTTCTATTGTAGGAAAAAAGTTACAGCTGTTCAAATTTGTTTGTCGAAAAATTGATTATACGGAGCTCAAATAGCGCGCGTCCAGAAAGCTTCCAATTGCCGGACGCTGTTTCTTCAAAACTACGTACGATATCAAGCTAAAAATTTAATATTACATTAAAAATATATTAAGATCGATTGTGTAAAAATTTCAATCAATTTAAATGAATGGAACGAAAATTATGGAATCTTTAAGTTAAGCGTAAAATCAATAACGTTTTATTAACGTGTGTAATAAAAGTTTAGAAATAATCCACAAATTCTGATTTTACGCTCAACTTCAAGATTCCATAATCTATCGTCTATACAAATCGATATTTCAATTGCGTTTTTCAAGACTTCGTGGCAATATTTTCTAAAAACCGAGGGTATATTCTGAAAGCTAATAAAAATCACTGCAAGATTTCACCTTTAACTGATTTTATTTCAAAAAATTGACTTACAGCGTTCTTTCCCTGTACCTTTCAATAATTGCTGTTTAATCCTGTATTGTTATATAGATGACGCATTAACTCCCCCTACACCCACTCAAATAGTGGGACTAAAATAATTTGAGAATGTTATTTCATCGCTTAATCCTCATCTCAGCGTCCAAACACTTTTTTAAGCATTGACATACCTAATACGTGTAACATAGCTGCTTTGCGCATTTGTTGCTGAATCCATGTTAGTGAAGGGGGAACAATATTGAGTGTAAAGAAAAACACAATGAAACTGAAATAGAACCAGCACCTGTGTGCGGCTTCTTGCCTTTCCGACTTGTCACCAGTACCAGAATAGCATGTCTGCCTTCATCAAATCATATTGGTAGACACCAGTGAACGATACCAGTCAATTTGATGTAAGTGTAGTAAAAGTATCCCATAATTTGAATTTTGCAAGGTAATAAATACATATTTGCATTATCTTATAGCAGGAATCCCCACTTGCAAATGTTTGGATTTTATTTTTAACACTTTAACACTTTTAAAGCAAATTATTTGATATTGATTAATTAGATTATATTGTGCTTTAAGTGTATCTGAAGATTTCTTATTTTATTTTTGTTCCAACATACCTAATTGTGCCCCTAATATATTTCATTCCCTCACAAAACAATAGCTATCAAAATAATATGAGCGTACGAATGAAGTAATATTGATGACAATTATTTTGTATTATATTCATTTATTTCAATTTATACGGTCACATTTGTTCATTTTGGATTTGGACGTAGCATTTGCAGGTAGGTATGTAACTTTCCCCTATTATAGAAAACAAAATTCTATGCTAAAATTTGGAAAAATGATACCATTCCATTGTGAAACATGATCATAAAAATTGTCCTTTGAGTTGGAAGGCACGTTACAATCATATCACAAAAATATATTTTTACGGAAGAGCATATAAAAACTGTTAATTAATCATCAACATTTAGCATGAGTTTTTCCTCGTCGATGTTTCTGTTTCATTACTTGCTACTGCGAATCCTTGGCCTAATCTGCAATGCAGTTGCAACCCGACATGGCAAGTAGGCCTATAGCTATTCTCAGCGAGCGATTTCACTGCAAATACGCAAGCAACTTGGCTTCACTACGCACACTGACGACGTCATAAAAGAAAATAGCTACCGATTTTGTCGTTAATGGGTGTATTGGCTATGGTCGAAAGACAGGTTTAATAGCAAGTGGTTATATTGTGTTTCATAATAAAGTAATGTATTCATAACTGGCGTTGTCAATTGTATTTTAAGAGATGTCTGAAAGGTTCTCATAACATATCATGTATCATGATGTTAGAAGTGTACATATTGGTGCCGCTAGGGTCATTGCCGTGATGGGGGGGGGGGGGGGGGGGGATATGTATAGATATACTCTGCTGAAATGGGAACTATACGGTGGGGTTTGGACTTGTATTCATGAAATTAGTTAGATAGATTTAAAGATAGATTTTTTATAGATTTTTTTTCATTAGCAGTTCTGCTATTAAAAAATTACATAATGATTACAGTGTTTTGTTGAATACATTCATTGTCACTTTGAATTTATTATTGTCAGTAAAACACAAGGTAAAATACAAAGCTTTAATAACAAAGTACATAAATAAACACTGTCAAGACCTTATTATAAGGACAGCAGATAAAGAAAAAAGAAATTCAGTCATAGAAAGAAATAATTAAAAAAACTAAGAGGCAGGGCTCGTTATATCGCAAATTATGCATTGAAAATTGTCCCAAAATCCATACGCAGTTGCCGATAACAACTTATTTTCTATAATAAATTTACAACATCCCTTTCTGAACTCATGTGATACTCACTAGTGGCCTGGGACACATATGAAAAAATATAGTGGGAAATATAATTTATAGACACGATTTGTCAAAGACGATGTTTTTTTACAGACGTGATCTGATTGTAAGAATGAATAAAGGTATTCATAAAGCCAGAATCTTTAAAAGTGCAGTCTCGTAATACTAATGAGAAATTTTAAGAAATATTTGATACAAAAAAAGTTTTTTTCATATTTTTTCATGAAATATGTGAAAAATAAAACTTTTTTTTCTTAAAATATTTCTTAAATTTTCTCAATAGTATTACGAGAAAATGGGTATCAAAACTTCCTCCCAAAGTTGCATAACAGTGGAGTAAATAATGAGCCTTGGGGAGACTTAGGTGTTTTGGGAAAATTTGACACAATCCGTCAGTTTCCATAGCGGTCCCCAGGACTCTTAAAATGTGCGTAAAATGACCTCGTTGTCGACGCGCCATTCATTAAACAACACTAATCTAATCTAATCCCAAGCAAAGAAATGTACCTGGTCTGGTTATTCTGCCGACATGGAAGCGACTGGTGTAGTTCGGCTTGAAGTACTCCTCCACAACCGCTCTCTCCTCCTTGCCCTGGCCGTAGACCGGACTGAAGAGGTACTCGGGGTCTATCTGGTACTTGATGCGCTGGAAGCCGGTGACACAGAGCGCCGCCAGCAACACGGGCACGATCAGGAAGTAGCCGGGGTGTTTGCCCACCACTGTGCCCAGCTTGTAGAAGGCCTTGTGGAGCTCCTTGTCGACCCAGGTCAACCCGCAGCCCATCTGAAACAAGACGACAAGAGTTCAATGATAATTAGGGTTAGGATAATTAGGACATAAACGTTTTTAGTTTTTTGTTCAGACACGTCTAAAAATGAGATATAAATATGTCTCATGTGTACCTGATTTCAAAAATACATGTTTCATTTTGCCTGAAAATTTCTTTTCTCATATTTTTTTTATGAATTCAGTATTTTTCTTGATTTTTAAATTATTGGGGAAAATAATATGAAATGATTGTTGGAAGCTGCAATTTTTTTATGCATTTTGGCTTATAGACCACAATTCATAAAAATTTTCTTCCAACTTAAGTTAATTTTAATATATTTCTTCATGTCCAATTTCTAAACCGATAAATCTATTAATATGTTGACGAATATTACATACCATAAAATTTCATTGGTCCATTTTAGGGATTTTTTTGGTCCTTTTTTAATAGTTTTAAGGTACTATTTGACTGCCTTTATGGACGTTTCATAGTACCTAAACATCCTAGCTCTGATGATAATATTCGACCGTATTGACATTCATCACCAAGGTCGATATTGCTGTGCTGATTTGATTGAAATTCACCCTTAGAGGATAAGAGCCATAGGGGTTAGAGCAACTATGAGAACATCAACCACTGAACAGAGATAGTAGATAGGGACAGTGGGAATCTCGTTGAATTATTAACTGTAAAACAACATCAGTCGATACAACGCGAACGTTTTAGTCTCTTTTACTAGAAAAAAAGACCCAAAGCACAACTTATTTCAGGTTACAAATAAATAATCGGGGTGCAAAATGTGTAACGTCGCACTGTTCTGCTACTAGGCTAATGTCGACGGATGCGAATGATTATGGTGATGAGAGGGAGATGATGTTGAAGAATAGGTGACTGGGAATTGATGGCCCCTTGTGGAGGCGGTCGTTCCCTATTAGTAAGGAACCTTCCCAACATTTGCCCAACATTTGACTGAGGAAAACCGTGAAAAAACCTTTTAGCAAAGACTGGTGCGGGAATTTAGAATACGAGACCTCCGAAACGTTCACGCAATTACAAGGTATAGATTATTTTGCTAATTATTTACTTTTTAGTCTAATAACAAGACTTATACCTAGGGCCGGTTTTGCAATACTCTTCTAGTTAAATTTAAACGGTCGTTCAAGGAATGTCATTGGTTGTTGTTGCCTAGCAATACACTCCTAATCAGCTGCTTAAAATTAGTAGAATATTGAAAAATTGCCCTTTAACTGGGTACAATAAAATTTATAGCAATTTTTTTGTCACTTCTCGGAAATATAACATAATTATGTTATTTTATTGCCCTTTCCTAATTTCTCACAATAAACACAACATACTTTTGCCTGTTTCTCCATAGGTAACGTACACAAAATAATTATGTCCAGAAGTGAATGTTGGCTTATTATAATTCCATAAAATTTTACAGTGCGGTCGTATAGCAATAAATACTGTAGGTAATTTGGTTGCTAAATTATGCGCTCTAATAGATTTTATTGATATTTTTGAACGAAAAAGTTCATCATTGAAATGACAACAATGGTTGAAGTATAGTCTGACGACGCTTTGATGATAGATTATTATTTAGAATAATTATAAAATTGTATTGGCCATAACACCGGGTACTTTATTGATTATTTGCACAATATAAAAATGAAAAATTTAATTTTTACAGGTATTATGTATTGGGTTGCCTGATTCCTTCAGAAGATATAAAATAACATTTTCGGTATACTTCAGTAGACACTGAAAATTACCATAAATGAAAATGTAGAAGTACAGAATATTTCATATTGGTGAGGTGAAATGATTGACCCATTATAGTATATGCAAAAATGCAAAATTATTTTAAGTGCTTATTAAATACCTATATGAACAATCAAAATGTTTTATTCCATTGACATCTTCAAGTTGCTGCCAACTTACTGTGATAATATCCGCTACGTCTTCGTCGTTGAAGTTACGTCGCAAATACACATCATAAAATGTGTTTCATCCAACATAACAATGGCTATAAGCCTATAGTCGCTTCCAGCCAATGCCACATATAGTTTTCTAAGTGTCGCACTGCTCTGTAATGATTTTGATGATCATTGGGAGATGACGATGGTAAAGAAGCAGCCGTTGGCTTTTATAATGGAATCTTCTCACTTCCACCTCGACCTAAGGAAACCGCACGAGCAACCTCAGTTCGGAACGCCGGCAGCAGGAATCGAACCCGGGATATCCAAAGTGAAAATTCGGAGTGTTTTTAACTAGGGAATGGAACCGAAATGAATATCGGTTCCGGTTCCGGTTCCATTTCGGTTCCATAAGGGTTACAATCGTTTCCATTAAATTCAGACAATAATTCAATTTTTTTATTCGACTTTTGGGAACTTATGCTCAGAAATGTCTAACATTAATTTGACAAGGTGATCATTTATTTGGATAACTGTAAATGATAGTAAATAATTTCAGATTTGGAAGGCACTGAAGTAAAAATTCAATGCAATTTATTATTCAAGGAACCCTTATAGAACCGTTATGGAACCCAAATAATATTTAATATTAATAAGGGGTTCGGTTCCACCTAAAAATTAATATGTATTCCGATTCCGGTTCCGGTTCCTATAAAAATAGCGGTTCTTTTCGGTTCCGGTTTCGGTTCCAGTCGCTGTTTCTCACTGAGCCAGCTTGCTCCATGGTGCAGGTATCAAGATACTTTCGATTTCCTCACGATGAGTGTAAATTTATTTCCAGATATTGATCTAATAAAAATATGTCGGCCAACGTCGATCTCGTACTTTCACGAAAAGTCAAGACCATAAAACCGATATCAGTTTTATTATTTTTGCGGTGAATAGTTGGATGTTATTCCACTGGTTTAAAACACGGACTTTGGTCAACTATTCGCGAAGATTTGCGGAAGGAATGAAATGGTCAAGTAAGTGTCTGTGTAACCGCAGCCGCAGAATTTCACGACAATTTACTCGGTTTAAAAGCTCAATTGCTTTCGTAGTTAATTGCCAAATGAACCTTTAAACACCGCAAAGTGGTCGAAATCAAAAGAAGTATTCCATTCATTGTCTTGCTCCTATAATTATCAGAGCAATTACCTGAATATGAGATATAATGACTTTGAAAACAATACTAAAAAGTAATTGTGTTTTGGGACTCGATATAATATGGGATACACGTTTTTTTCTCAATTTTACGGTATACTAATTCGACTGACTATTTTCATTTTCGTTAATCTTTTACAAAACTCAGCAAACGAAATTCATAGCTGAAGCAATTCCCTTGTCTTACTCAGTCGAGGGTAAATTTCTGAGAAGTTCTTCTACAAAAATAGGGCACGACTGCCTCCATCATATTTCATTCTTCATTTCATCATCTCCTAATCATCATAATTCACGGACACAAATCATCTATAAAAATAATCATCCACATAATTATACTTTCAATACTGGTGCATGTAAGACAACGTTCTGTACCACAACTATATTAATTGTCAGTCCAAAAACCTTTCTTGAAAAAGCAAATGTGTTCAAATTTTTAATATTTCTGCAAATTACTTTTAAGTGAAATTAAAATATCAAGTATGAAGTTAGCACTAAGAAACTAATTTATATGCAAAATTGATCTTATAATACGGTAGACAAAATTTAGCTCGATATCATGAAGTATTTATCAGGTGTTTTCACAGCTATACTTCTCGGAATTTAAAGTAAAACTCTTACTTTCACTAGAAAATGGAGCCATTTCATGTAGAAACCCCTTTCTCGTGGTTCATGTTTAAAAGTGCAGCAAATGACTAGATGCATTTTCAATGTAGCCAAATGTATGAATGACATTGGAGTTGGTCCTTGACTTTACAACTAATGACGAACAATGCTGGGCCAGCCCAATGACTGCGTATAACAATAGTATTCATGACCTGCTCCAATACTCTCAGAACTAACGACTTAATTACCACAACGTGAGGAAGACAGCCGCTACCGTTGTGTTAGGTTGTCTCGATCAGTAATGCGGGTTCAATTTACTCAATCGTCGTTTCTGAGATTTTTTTTTCTGTTGGGAGAAAAATGTTGGAATGGTTTCCTCCATACTAATACGACATGACCGCTTCCTTCCCAACGTCTATCTTTAACCTATTCTTCGCGTAGGTATATGTAAAGACCACATCAAGTGTTTGCAGACCAAAATTTGTTTGAAATATTTTTTTATTGGTTCAGATTTTTAAAACAATATATATATATATATAATTAATACCAACTGCAAATTGAAAATATTTGCCTACTGTGGGGATCGAACCCACGTCCCTGGAGCACTGGACCGGCAATTCAGGGACGTGGGTTCGATCCCCACAGTAGGCAAATATTTTCAATTTGCAGTTGGTATTAATTATCATCACCCCATCTGAGGTCATCAGAAAAAACCAAGTTTGACACCTATAAGTACTCATCGTATATGAGAAAAATCCATACGGGAAGTTGAATGTCAGTTGTCAAGCGTGGAAAGGATTCCACGGTCGTCTGACCTCTTCATCACGCGTCTCGGACTGTAGAAATACAGTTTATATGGAACAAAACCACTGCAGATTGAATTAGTGGTTAGAGCACTGGACCGGCAATTCAGGGACGTGGGACGTGATCCCCACAGTAGGCAAATATTTTCAATTTGCAGTTGGTATTAATTATCATCACCCCATCTGAGGTCATCAGAAAAAAACAAGTTTGACATATATATATATATATATATATATATATGATGTGTTAGATTTTCGCAGTTGCTATTTATTGATTGCATTTTATAAGGTATTACTGCGTGAAAGAAATAAGACTGATTTAACTCCGACGTTTCGGTTTTATTTTAAAAACCTTCCTCAGGGAGCAAATACAGGAATATAATATAACAAAATCTAATAAAGTCTATCTGACATTTGAAAATTAATGAAAACAAATAATATTTCACAAAATATGCAGAACCAGTTGGATTAAAATGAAAACAAGGCCACTTAATATCAAACAAAACAAAGCCTACAAAATTAATAATAAATTAGAAATCCAACAATTCTGTATATTTTGTAAAAAATTAATTCACAATATGTCACAATGTTTAACGTCCAGAACTCAGAATATCTGGACGGTATCAACGGGCATTCTCTCTCCGGCTTCTAGCTCTGGTCAGCGGACCAGCAGCGGTAGAGGCGCCGTCGGGTTGTGGTATCACTGTGGTATCACTCGCCGACGTCTCGCCTCCCATCAAGCAGACGGCTTAAATGCGAGACAAGTGATACCACAACCCGACGGCGCCTCTACCGCTGCTGGTCCGCTGACCAGAGCTAGAAGCCGGAGAGCGAACGCCCATTGACACCGTCCAGATATTCTCAGTTCTGGACGTTAAACATTATGACATATTGTGAATTAATTTTTTACAAAATTTACAGAATTGTTGGATTTCTAATTTATTATTAATTTTGTAGGCTTTGTTTTGTTTGATATTTAGTGGCCTTGTTTTCATTTTAATCCAACTGGTTCTGCATATTTTGTGAAATATTATTTGTTTTCATTAATTTTCAAATGTCAGATAGACTTTATTAGATTTTGTTACATTATATTCCTGTATTTGCTCCCTGAGGAAGGTTTTTAAAATAAAACCGAAACGTCGGAGTTAAATCAGTCTTATTTCTTTCACGCAGTAATACCTTATAAAATGCAATCTGATTGGATCTGATTGGATGGTCAGATCAACTTAAATTTTGCCAAGTCATTAAGACCAAAATTTTATAAAATTTTATATAGTTTCTGTAAAATCCCGAAATTTTGAAATATGAATATGAAATATGAAATCTAATTTTTTTGCACATTTTCAACCGAATCAGTGGAGTATTTACAGAACAGTATTAACAGCCAATTTAAAACTTAAAAA
Source organism: Leuctra nigra (assembly GCA_934045905.1). Lineage (NCBI taxonomy): Eukaryota > Metazoa > Arthropoda > Insecta > Plecoptera > Leuctridae > Leuctra > Leuctra nigra. The sequence continues at coordinate 7,266,432 of OW203770.1, forward strand.
AGTTATTCATTCAGAGTATTTATATGGAGATTGGAAAGTCGCAAGAAAATCGTCTTGAACCGTGTCGTGTATCGTGACTGGGGATGTTGCATGTTCCGTGCTCGCTCATCAACGCGTTACACTGAGCGTTTTCCTATTAATTTCCACGCAGAATTTTCGCATCTTCAACAACGACTTTTTTTCTTTTTCTTTTAAATAAACTGTAGTTTCGACTTAGCGATATATTTATCGATGAAATCAAGGCGCGCCAATATCACTTTAGAACCTAATTATGCACTTGAATGTACCTACTACAAAGTATATTGGCTGTATTTCTGTACAATCCGAGAGCAATCTTTAGGCCTTGTGAATTCGCTATGTGAACTTGACCCGATGAATAAGTTGGACGGCCGAATTGCGACGTGGGAACTCACACGTTTACCGAATATATTTCCAAGACGTAACAATTAGCCCACTTTTAATTACTATTTGGCTTACTTATTTAATTATTTAAATATGTTACTGGGAATAGCTTCATACTCGCATTGTCAAAGTTTTATGGAGAATGATTTAATTGCTATTCTTTGACTGAGATCAGAAATGTATCTTCGCTGAACCAAAGAGATCAGACGGAATTTTAATTTTACAGCAATTAATATGAAATTTTTGTCGACTATTGATGTCAATGCCGAAGATATGGTTAATAATTTGGGCATGTATTTAAAGTCAATATAAACATTAAAAATAGCTAAATATTAAGTTAATATCAGTCGTAAAATAATTAATTTCAGCTATCATGTCGCATAATTTGTTCCACTTATTTTAAATGTACCTACCAATTAGTTTATATTTAAAGAAAATACTGAAGCTGGAGTTCTAATCAAAACCTTCATGGCCACTGGAATCGGGCGTGACAGAATTTTCTCATAATGAGAAGTTCTATTGTTATTTTTGGAAATTCACCCTTATCATGAAGGCGATAAAAGAAGGTCAATATCTAATGCTATTTCAGATAAAAATCAACCTAGTAATGGCCAGTTTCTAATTCGATTTTAGTGGAAAAACACCCTTATCATAATAACACTAAAGGTCATTTTATGATGCAATTGTACGCGAAAATCACATAGGGTGAATTTCTACCATGGGAGTCCGTAGGATTTCTGCCGGAGGAAGGCAAGGCAAGGAAAACTATTTTCCCTGGAATAAGGGGGGTGCCCTTCACCCTCACCGCAGGGCGTTTTTTGGTTTTTGGACTTTTAAAATCAATTTTGAGACGTTATGATGTGTAAGTATTTTGTGGATATATTCAATATTTTTTAAAATTTGACACTATGGGGTGGGGGAGGGCATGCCCCCACCTTGCCCCGCAGGGCATTTTTCGTTTTTTGGACACTTTCATATGATTTTTATACGTTTTTTGTTTGTTTACAAAATGAAACTATATACGTAAAACTGCACAAAAATGTATGTTTTCATGACATCGGGGTTGCCCCCTGTGGCCGCCCATGATTCCTATACTATACACTTCAAAGCTATGTCCTACTCTACGTCGTTAGCATGAAACGAGTCTGTGAAACAATTGGCAGATGAATGTAGCAGCTCCCCGGGCCGAGGCTGCGTGATGCAAACTGAAACACTTGGCCCTGCACTCTCATCTCGCATAACATGCGTGGGACCGAACCAGACTTGACCTAAAACATTGCTCCTAATGCCGTCTTTTGTTTTGTTTCAATTCGGATTTATGTATTGCAATTGTTTCGCGTCCTTTGAAAGATTTCTTCGTTCAGGGATAAGAGACAAAAAATATAAATAATCGTCATGTCGAAATGTCAACGTGACTATTTTCTTTGTCAAGAATTGTCGAATGAGAATAGAATCTGCATAAATGGGCTCCATCCTTGAATATGTGATTACACAGCCTTAGAAGTCACTTTGAAAATCTGCCAACATTTTGGTTGAGGTTTGTGTTACTAAATAATTATATTTTTATTTCTCAAATAATTAACAATTATTGTATCATGAGTAAAAAACAGTTACATGTATTTGTATATATTTACATACAAAATACATTTTATTTAGTGGTTTCTAAACTGACGTACACGTACAGAATAAACATACCTATTACTTTTTTCTAAGTAAAAAGCAAATGCAAAATTTTTACTGTAACTATAATCAAATGTTTTTATACAGTTAAGGATTCTGTCCAGCTCTGTAAATTATGTTCAATTTTGTATTTTTATGTAGGTATCTAATTGTTTTTATGATACATGACTATGCCCATTGTTGGTTTATTAGTATTTTAATGATGTGTTTAACAAATAAAAATCAATAAACAGACTGTATTGAATATTTCCAGTGTTCAGCCCATGACAATTTCATCAGCTGCTACTCGCCCCCCCCCCCCCCCCCCCCTCCCCAGCCCTTACCCACCTCTTGGCGGAATATAGGTTATTGATAGTTCAACATGTGAAGAGTGTATCCCTGTAGTCGGTAATTTGTGCGATATGTGTTATAGGAATGCAAGTAGGCTAGTGAGTATTGATGAACAATTTGTAAAGTGGTATTCGCGCAAGTGCATATTTCTACGTATATTGCCTGCTACAATGGTAGGTACTTGTACAAGGAATATTCACAGCTTTCGTCAACCATTAATGACGTAACATTTAAAACAGTGCTGTACTTAGAGAAAACATATATATTTTTGATTTAATGATTTAAATATTTTGCCATGTATTGCTATCAAAGTGACAAGTAGTGGCTCTACGGTAGGGGGGGGGGCATGGGGGACATTAGACCCCCAGAGAAAATGCCTTGTCACCGCTTGCCCCCCTCCCCCCAGTCAAAATGCACCAGATATTTATACTTACGATATATAATTTTTGCCCCCTCAGATTTTTGCCTTGCCCCTGTTTGCCCGTTTGACAGCCTGTCAGCTGTCGTTTGACCAAACCCGTAGTCCAGCTTATTTGTATGAAACATGTCTACTTAAGGATGTAACTACAATAATTTTAAATGTTATAATGTGGCTAGCGATAAAAAAAAAACATTGCCTATTTTCACCTTCAATCTAGTGGAGCGGTCGCACCACGCCAGCCAAGTCGTACGGCGCGCGCACACACTCATTTAAAAAGGCTGGAGCAAACCCACTTTTACTGTAAGCATCAAAGTGGCATTTTCGGCCTACTGGATCTTAAAATTGGAAAATCTCACATTGTTGCGATATATCTTAATTTCGAGCTATGGCCCACCCTACAACATATACCAAATTTGGGAACAAAAGGTTACGCCCTTTGCGCGCTAGAGGGCCGTGAAAACAGTGTTTTAGGGCGGTTTTCATAATAATCTCAGTAGTAGTAGTAGGGTGGAGCTAAAATATGGTAAACAGGCCACAGCATAAACGGCTAAACCGATTGATTTAAAATTTTTACCACATATGCACTTTTGGCGTCTGAGGTGCCTTTTGCTATAACTGGTTTTATGCCGCCATTTTGAAACCGGAAGTGACGTCATATCTCGTCAACGGCTGGACCGATTGGAACGAAAATTGCGCCAAACGATCCAGACGGTCATCTTTATGCATGATAAGTAGCAAAAGACTAAACATTATGTTAAAGAAACCGGAAATGACGTAATGAAATTTGAAATACATCGATTGGCTTTTTGGCAACAAAGATTGATCCGATTATTTTGATATTTATGTAACGTATGTACTTTTGACGTCTCATGTGACTTGTTATAAAACCAACCGGAAGCCGCCATTTTGAAACCGGAAGTGACATCATATCTCAATAACGGCTAAATAGATTTCAACGAAACCAGCGCAAAACAATTTAGACGGTCAACTTTATGTATTATTATCAATAATATTTGCAGTTTCTCATACCTAAACCGGAAATGACGTCACACATTTTAATAATCTCACAAATTTTTATTTTGATGCAATAAATATACTATTTGAGACAGCTTATAAAATTATAATCATGTTTCAAATATACTTCAAGGGGTCAGAGATTTCAGCCGCCATTTTTAAACCGGAAGTAACGTCATATCTCAAAAACTGGTAGACAAATCGGTATGAAACTAGCGCCAAACGATTCGGATGGCCATCTCTATGGAATATGAACAGTACAAATAGAATTTTCCTATTTATGAGACCGGAAATGACGTCATTCAAATGTATAAATTATTATAATTCCCTCCTATACAATAAATACATATTCAGAAAGCTTAAAATGATACACATCATTTATAGAAATAAATTTTATGTGGCATTGCAGAAAGTTCAGCAGCCATTTTGAAAACCGAAGTGTTTCCATATCTCGGAACTGGGTTGACTGATTGGAATGAAACCTTTGCTATTCTTCGTGAAAGATCATTTAAAGCAATTATTTAGGACCATACGCTGCTATTCATTAGTGGTAACGAAATTGTAAAGGGTGATGATTTTTTAAAAGAATTTAGTAATTGTTCATTTCATATGTGTCACAAGTTGTTAGAATAAACTAAAAAAAGGAGTGATATCCCCATAAAAAACACTTCGTGTAAAAATACCAGCCAAGTCTCTTCAACTAAAAAAAAATATGAAATCTAAAAATTCTGCACTGAAAAGTAGTGATATCAAAAAATTAGCCAAGTCAAAACTTTATTTGAAAATCAAAAAATACTTGGCGCATCGTTTTTTTTAGGGCATTATAGGTATACTATGTATATGTTTATTTCATGTATAATTTATAATTGGCTTATACTTCCAAGCTATTTAAGTACACGATGCGCCAAGTATTTTTTGATTTTCAAATAAAGTTTTGACTTGGCTAATTTTTTGATATCACTACTTTTCAGTGCAGAATGTTTAGATTTCATATTTTTTTTTAGTTGAAGAGACTTGGCTGGTATTTTTACACGAAGTGTTTTTTATGGGGATATAAATGATTACTGTAGAAAAAAACATTATGTCCTGAGAATTTCAAATCATTTCGTTACGCCATTTCAAATGTAATTGATTCGAAAAAAAACATCTGAAAAAACAGTAAAAGTATTGCATCATCTTAGATCATACTTTACAATTAATATTCGCTCTTCATTCCATGACATCAATTCCAAGTAGATCATCAAAACTCACATGATTTGAATGAATAAGAACAAATCTTCGTTATTATGTAAGAACGTGGGACAATGGACGCTATGATCCTGTGAAACAGTCGGTGCGTGTTTATAACCTGGTTAATATTAAACAACTTGCATCTAGGTTTATCTAGGTCGTTTTCAAGTTCTAAGAAACCTTGCCCTCCTACAGTACGAGCGATTTCAATGTTTTGCAGTAGATAATTATTACATGATTGGGACATTTGAATAGATAAGTGTTTTCTGCTTATGTTTATAAAAAAATGTATGATCTAGGCGAGGAGATAAAAACTGTGACTGGTTTGTTAGGTAAAGTGTTTTGAAATTGTTAGACCTTTGACGTTTACTCATTAAATAATCATCAGTGAAATGTAATGAAAACGCTGAGCACAGAGTATTCTTTCAGATTATACATCAGTAAAGCGAGGTATAAACTATAAACCAATATTCCGGTGAAACCAGGGGACTGATACTGCTAGAAAACAATAGGGAGACGAACAGGATATATAGTAATATAAATCCTTTGGGAAAAAATTTACTTATCTGTTACATCAGTTGTCCAGTAAAGTGAACATATGTAAAAATCGTACAATAAGACACTCGCAACGCTATAAGTAATAGAACATTTTAATGAAGTACATTCTATTCCCGTCTCTTGTGGTGCAAATTAGTAAGTCATAAAATTGGTGTGCAACTACCAAAAAAAAATCAAATTTATCTCGATGAAGTGTGGAATAAAAGTTGCTAGTCACTCAATTTCACTGTTCGCGTGGCATTTCGCCCGCCTGATGAAAACTTACATTCTTTGGACTCACCAAAGCGAGCTGAAATGTCAGGGCATTCATTTAGTCGGCGACAAAGACTTTATTCGCTTCCTTATTTCATTAGAACAACAAAAATACTCGCGAAAATCTGTTATACAAACGTGCTAATGGAATTTATCAGATAAATTGTCACGTGTCTTTAAAACAGGCTAGTGTTCACTTTCTAAAACGGATTAAGCTTGAAGATTAATTGACTTTTAATAATGAATTATCGATAACAAAAATCGCAAATTATTTTCATGAAAGCCAATTAGTTTAGTACCTATATTGATATAAATTACAATGATTGATAATTTGTGAATGACTATTTGCAACAATGCAGGTAATTGTGTATCTATGATACCAACAAAGTGAACCATTCGTATAAATATTGGATCGCTCATAATTATTCTGTGTAACTTTGGTTTAAAAATTTGAACTCTTCAACATAATTAGTGTTATTATTTTATTTTATTTAGGTAATGTTTTACTGTGTAAAAATGTAGAATTATTTTGTCTAAATCTCTTTTCAGGTGCCATCTGTTGTGGTTCATTGTAGGTATGTTATTTATTGTGGAAACTTGCATCAGAATTCCAACTTTACTAAAATCTATATTTTTGTATTCTATGTCCATTCTTTAGAATTCCAAATAAGTAACTAGCTGCATGATGCAATTGAAATCACTGTGAATGTAAGAAATCATCGAATTTCAAACATTAAAAATAAAATTTTCCATAACATTTTTAATGAAAATTGAATTAAAAAAAATCATGAAAGTTCCTCAACGTCCATTTCATTTCTAACGTGAGTTAGACCACAGTTTTGAGATAATTGATTTTCTGTCACTTTAAATAATTAATAAATGCGTTATCATCTGGAATACTCTGATCCACTACTTTCACTTGCAAATGCATCAAGAGTTCAGACATTGAATAGTGAGCCTGCTGAGACTTTATAAAATTTGATAATTATTGTTGATCTTGCAAAATTTAAAATTGATTGGGTTACAATAAGAAAATATATTTTTTTAACTTGAACCAGTCAACGGATTTCAAAATAATTTTCATTCTGCAAGCCGCTGAGTTAGTCCTAACATGTGTGCAAAATTTAAGCTCGATCGGAGAAACGGTGCGACTTCGATCCGGCATCAACAGGAAAATAAACAAACAAACGGACAAACAAACAAACAAAAACAGCTGTTCGTGCCGAAAGAACTGAAAAAGAAGAGACTATCACTTTCCTTGTAATTCTGGTAATGGCTTATCTGTATCAACCCGTTTAATCTGAGTTTTCTAAGTTTAAATTTATGGGATTTATAATATTATTCGAAATTTCAAAACTGCCACTCGAAGTCTGATGTTATCTGGAAGAGTAGTATTACAGGAAACTAATGTTTTCTGGAAGAGTAGTATCATATTCGATCGTCAATTCTAAATTCTCCATAAGACAACTTCTCGCGGGTATCCGCGGGTATGACGACCGTCTCATCCACTCATTGTCGCGCGGCGTTCTGATCTCACTGCCTCCTACATGACGGTCGTTTACTGAAAGTTCAGCTGACTGACATCCACCAGGCCGATGTCCAAGATGGCGCCAATGTAAACAAAAACAGTCTGTCATAAGTGTTTTCAGTGACATTTTTCGCGAATTTTTACTAAAATACGTGTGTTTATTATCTAATAACGTCATAAAAGTGTATTGTGTACTGTTTTTAATAAATTAAGTATAGATATGACAGAATCATGAAAACTATGTGTTGTTCTTGTTACAATCAAAACAAGTGAAGCTGTGATTACCGTTGGATTTGACAAGACAGACCTAACCTTGCGAAATACATGCCATTGGGGAGCAAGATGGAAGTAAGTGTCTAATTGTTTTTCTATTTCCATGTAGTACAGTTGAGACCAACACGACAATAATATGTGATTGACCAGATTGTAAATGTTTCAAGCAACGGATTGAACCGTGAACGTAAAAACTAGAATTTAATAAATATTATCCCATTCGCATCGCCGTCGTATTATATTTACTACCTCAGAGGTAAATGGCATGTCCATTTCAATGATTCTATAGCTGAGCTCGAAAGCCGCAGTATTTCTGCGTTCATCCAATCATTTTGTATTAGTGACGCCAGGCATTTTGTAGGAGAATACTTCAATATTGACTTGTCAAATTTCAATTGATAGAAATTCCATAATTCCAAAACAATCATTCAAAAAAATCATATTTTTTTTCGAAAAAAAATCAATTGAGACAAGGACATCGGGCCTTCTACCTCTGAGGCACACACACAGTCACCTATTTGACAAAGCAAGTTGGTTCAGTGTAACGCTGAACTTGTACTAGCGATGAGCCCGATTCCCACGGTACCCATTTTCTGTACCCATTTTTGTGGTTTCCTTCATTCGGGGTAAAATTCCCAGGTGTTGACTCTCTTTTGTTTCTGAAAATGAGAGACAGCGCGATGGGTGGAAATAATTTGCAACTCTTGACGTGATTTTCATACAGCAGGAGGTAGTAAATATGCATTCTTACAATAATACGCCAAATGATATTTCGCTGTGCAAAATGTATGAAGTGTAAACAATTCCATACTGAATCTGATAAAATTATTAGTTTGCTCCTCTATTTTACCAATTCTGAGCTATTTTGAGTTATATGTGGATTTTTATCGGTTGCTATGGCCACGGCCAAATATTTTTATATTTATCTATCGTATCTAGCAGATTTTCTTGAAATTTATCTATTATCTTATCTAGATACATTTTTGGCAGGTTATCTTATCTTTATCTAGATAAAAATAAAATTATCTAATCACAACACTGTTCGTAATCATCACATTTAATAATCATCCGTCTGTCGCTATTAGCCCAGTTGCAGAATAGTGCAATATTAAACACAATGTTCACCTATTTGTGTTTAATTATGTAGACAGATGATTGTGTTATATTTGCCTCAATGCAATTAAAGTAGTAATTAATTATGAAAGAAACGATTGAGAGCAATGCAACGAGAGAAAAACTGTTGGCTATTTTCTTTAGATACATTTAATAATTGAGACAGTATTGTTACATAATTGATAATTGAGAGGAGAATGGTAGTGCAAGAAATGACTTCGCAATATGTGTAAAAAAGAACGATTATAACGTATTATTATTTTCTATTAGTCAAGATTTCAGTCTATTCGTGCATTGAACTCACCCAAGCTATTCTTCATAGAATCTTGAAAAACTTTATATTTTAAACTTTGAAATAACTTTAAATAAATGATATCAGATAAAAACGATGTTTCTGATAATGATGCCAATTACTTTTGTCAATGACCATATAAAACCAACGTCCGACTAAAAATATTAACATATTACTTGAATAGTTATTAATTATTTGACAACGTACAGGTACACAAAATTACAGTTATAGTAAAAGTTCCCTTCAATTAACATTTTACTGTAATTATTTATCAATTGTTATTTTTAAATCCTATTATTGTAGTTATTACGATAGTAAAAAGGTAGAAACGTATAAAACATACTAGAAAGCATGATAGCTGATAGTAAATTACAAATTATATTGAATCTAATAACTAATTATAACATGATGTTCTCATTACCTAGTCGCAAATAATGATTGAAACCACGTCAAGTCATCATCTGTGTAATGACTTTTCATCCCATTTTGTCCACCGCTAGGACAAGAGAAACGCGGAAAATAAGGTTAAAATGCAGACCTAGTCAGCTAAATGCAATGCGATTTTCATCAAACAACTTTCATATATCACTTCTGTAGCGGGGATCGAATTAATAACTTCATTATTTATATGAAATTGAAACTAATTTTCTTTTAAGAAATCCAACAAAGGATTTGTTTAAGATTTACCGGAAATACTGGAAGTATGACTTAAAATCTATTTATTTAATAAAATAATTGTCTTGAAATAATATTATTTTTAGTGATGTTTAACGTCGCACTGTTTTCCAACCCGACTGAATTGGTCGAGGTTGGGGAGGAAGATTGAGACAAGTTGTTCTGGTGTTTTAGTAGTGAAACTTCCCAGTATTTGTGTCTTTCTTAGGGAAATCACGAAACAGTCATGAACAGTAACAGAAACAGTACATTTTATACAGACACCTAGTTGGCAAGTAGATTCAAACATTTTGTCGGATTTCGTTTGAGAATGATGGGAAAATAGAAGATATCATTATTAAATAATTACTTTCGTTTGAAAAATTGAGTTACATTCTAGCTTAGTATACAATACCAAGTAGTTTCTCTTTTTCATGTCGCTAAAAAACATGTAGTAAAATATTAGCATTTAATTGTAGAGAGGTGACAAAGTGTTTGGATGAAATGGTGCCACTTACATTATAGATGCATTAGACAAATTATCATCGTACCAAATATACAGTCACTTCATGGCATTGACTTACTCGGGATACCCGGGTTTAAACCTTGCTCATTGGTTTCTTCGCGGTTTTCCTCAGTCGAGAAACTATTCTGGGAAGGTTCCCTCTAATAGGCTACGCGATCACTTCATCCAGTTTATGCTGCCAAGTTATGGGATTTGGTCAAGTATTTAAATTTGTTATGGATTTGGTTTGTATTCAATCGCAGTATTGTAAGAAGGGGAATAAAGAAACTGGGACAATTGCTTGGGGAGTACGTGGTACAAACTCATTATATTCTCTACACAATTCCATCCTTCGCGTAATCTATCAGGCAATCACTTACGTACCAATGATTTCATTGATATCATTGTTATTGACGTATATTAAACTAAAAGAGGAAATTTTAAATGTTCCATTTATTATTGAAATGATTATTGAAAAAACTTGCACTAAAACAGATGTGTCATTGTTTTTATGTAACTAACAATTTACACAATAAGATGCTCACCACAAATTACTTGAATTGTTGAAATAATTTGTTGTAGATGTTAAAATGGTGTTTAATTATGTAACTAGGAAAACGCTCAGTGTAACGCGTTGATGAGCGAGCACGGGTACGTGCAAATTCTCGAACCGGAAATGCGTACACAACGCACAGAAAACATATACAACCATATTGAATTGATTATGATTAGTGCTCGAAGTAGGAGTTAAATAGTGGCGGTATGGTAACATAAGAATACCACGTGCGGGGGGGGGGGGGGGGGGGGTACGATATTAGATGAGGGTCCAGATTCCAGAATTACACTGACAATCATTGTCATGTCATTAGTTAGATTAGTCTTTTACCTTGATGAAACAACTAAATTAAATAATGAATTTTACTTTGTCTTGTAGTGGATGTTCATAGTTCATAGTCATGCTTGAAATATGCAGTCAAAAGATAACCATGAAATACGAGTAAATTAGAATCTAAAATTACGTAAATTTCCAAGAATATCTGATTTTAAGCATTCCGTTTTTTCTGAGAAGTAACGATATGAAATCAAATGTGTAAAGAAGTACCGGTATACCATACCGTCCCATACCGGCCCACTTCGAGCACTGATTATGATATCAACTTAAAAGTAGGTATAAGCTTTTCATCGAAACTTTAAAATAGCATCTAAGCACCTGGTTCATAAAGCAAATCAGAATCAATTCAATTGGCACTGGAAAACATTCATTTCGATACTTCATTACTGACAGATATTAAAAATGCCAATAAGTTCATACGTTCTTAACTGATTGGGATGAAATTTTGTAAAATAAGAGACAATATTGGTCTTAATGATCATGCAAAATATGAGTTTGATCAGAATTATCGAAGACCGTTTTCATTTTTCAGCCTATCAGGAGATATTTATTTAAATTTTAACCAATGAATGGATTTCAAAAAAATTAGGGTCTGCAACGCCCAGAGAATGTCCAAACACGTGTGCAAAATTTCAGTTCGATCGAAGAAAAACTCTGACCTGTATATCGTCAGTAACAGAAAAAAACAAAAACATAAAAAAAAAAAAAAAAAACAGAGGTCCGTGCCAAATGAGCCAAAAGGAGACGCTCGCTTCGCTCGCTCAACCAGCTAACAGATGGAAATGGAATTTATTTTAACAATTATCTATAAAAATATATTACTCAAGAAGTGGCGCAACACAGCTACATAATCTGTAAACGCTGCTTTAAAACTCATTTTGAAAGCGCATTAATCATAAATTAGTCCATCTTAAAAGTATTTCATGAATGAAATGATTAATTAGTTTTTAACAAAAAAAATATCAGACAGAACTGCTGTTTCGTCCACCCAGATTTTCATCTTTCTTCTTGAATACCTAGACTTACAAGCAAGGAACCATGCTGGAATAATACCAAGCAAATAGGAAACGCAGCCTCAAATGAATGGAGAGACTGATAAAAGATGGACGCAGTTTGTCAAACTAAGCGCCAACGATCCAATTATTGGCCGCGCTCGATGTTGCTCAATCTCGGAATAATCTGTCGAGAACCGTAGTTTCTTTCACTCTAGCAGTATGACTTTCGAAGTATCGAAGATTACAAGGAACTGAATATAATTAATACGTGTACGAGATATATTATTAAAAACCCGTTTCAATTTGTTGGATATTTAATAACCGAAACCAAACCACAGACCATAATCACAGACACACCGCCTAAGCAGCTAACGTAAGGTTTACACTTGAATGAGTTCATATGTTAGCCCAGGTTTTCCTCAGTCAATAGTTTAAACTGGTCCTTAATAGATAACGACAGCCTCCTTCTTACCTTCCATCCTAATCCATCTTCACCTCAATCATTTATATTAGGATCTAAATCACACGAACTTTAAATAGCAATATTTCTTTCTCTCAGTGGCAGGTATTTGGGGTGAAAATAAATGGATAAATTCGCGATAGGTTTCCTAAAAGGTGGTGAATTAGTGGTGAAAATTTTATGGAAATTCGCGACTTAGTGGTGCATTTCTTAAAAGACAATAAATCATCAAATCAGTATAACTTGGAAATAGGCTTTATCAACAAACACTTGCTGTACAATTTGAACCTGACTCACCCTTCATGACATCTCTCTTTTCCCTTTTTAAACTTGTTTTTTACCTGAAAACTCATCCCTTGGTACCTGAAACCATTAGGGTCATCAACCCTCCCTCCTCCCTCCCCCCACCCACAACCCTAGCAAGTAGCAACAGATGTGTGTCTCTAGTGAAAGGAAAATACCCAGGCCGGAAATAGGCCGTTTTCCTGGAATCTTCAGTGTTAAAAACATGCAGTTGATACTGAAATTTTTAGAATTTTGAAATAAAAGTGGAAATATGGAGAATTGTTTGCTGAATTGCAAAAATCGCGGGATATTCACAGGTATAAGCATTAATCGTGAGAAATAGCCAAATTCGCGAAAATTCGCGGAAATAAGACACACATTTTTGGAATCAGGAGTGTCTAATTCCCACTCATATGTCAAAATATTTGCATAAATAAACATTTCGCCTTTATCGTGAGTACCAAAAATACCTGGTTAGTAGTTATTGCCAGTAGTAGCCATCATTAATGTCAAGAATAAGTTTGTATAACCATAGTATAACTAATAGATGGAGATACAAGGCGATCCAGTTATGAATTGATTTTTATTTAAGATGTCACTGATTAACTTCAGTGTCAGATGTCTTAATTTCCCACTGATCAATAAATATATTTTCTCTTTGTTAATATTTTGGTGATAAATTCCATAGGATAATATAAGATCGACTAAGAAGATAGGTACTTAAATACATTTTTTATTTTTTTTCTAATCTGGTAGGTAATATTTGTAACATTATTCGGATAGAAGTATTATTTTTCTCTCGTATAATTTCAGTATTTTTAGTTATTTCAACCGTTAATAATAATTATAATCAATTATCTAATATATTAGGTAGGTACTAACAGTAATTTATTGAGACGGGTAATTTAACAATTTAGCAATTACTATTAAAATTGCACCGGTAATGTTCAGTTAATAGGGCATGCACTAAGTTCACCTAACACTAAAGAACGCGTCTAAATCAGTTAGTGGTCAAATTATAGATGAACTGTCAGTAAAGAAGATTTTGCATCAGGTGGATTCGATCTCTAGAAAAATAATCAAATATCTGCCCAAATAGTTAAAGAGAAGGTCTTAGAATCAATCAACAAAATGTTAGTTGACTGTTAAATGAATATAATATTGAGTGATCACTTTGTAATGTGTGATACGTTAAGACCAAAACACTTTTAGCCTCTTCTGTCATCGCGTATTCGGCGAAAGAAGTATCCACTCAAATTTTAAACGCCTATTGACCCAGTGTAATAGAGTCTTACACAGAGTCTGTACAGTTTTTTTCTCTTAACATGTCGCGTTTGTGAAATAACCAGGCAATCACCGGTTCATTTCTCTCTGTAACATTCCTTATAAACTGCAAACTCTCTAATTAATATAATGACCAGAAACTGGCGACTTTACACGAGCAGATTTAACTTATATAATAACTATGTCGTATAAAGACTGGATGATTTGTAAAATTCAAAACAGTTGTTATTATGGACATTCAGTTGCGTCAACTTATTCTGATTAAACTTGTTTCTTTTGCACGTTCTTAAAATTCGTCGTCCTGAAATGTGCACGATACATTATTTGAAGTGTTCGAAATTCAACCTTTATCATAATGAACAATGTCACAAAGCTTAATATTATAGAAGGGCGGTGAGTATAAAACTGTGAGGGCGAGAGACGTGTGTTATTAAATATAGGTAATTATATTTTTATTTTGTAAACGAGAACTGAGCAGAAGTTTTAATAAATTGGGAATAAATCCAGAATTTAGAGCTTATAAAATTTTATCTCCCCGTAAAACTGAGCTCAAAATTATAACATATCAGCAATGGTGTGACATACTCATAATATTTTATAAATAATAAATGCATCATGGTTAACCACAATCTGGACAGGGTGCTGACCTGGAGTTGACCTCTCGACATCTAAAAGACCAGTTTGACGTTTAGTGTTACGAAAAGCGTCTGCCAAGGTTTGACCAATCTCTGTGGCTGAATCAATTCCGAACGAATCGAAATTCTTTTCCGTGTCAAGGCTTTCTCAAAACTTGAAATTTAATTTTATATATATGTTCCTAATAGTATGCTATTTATTTCCTAGCAAATCGGAAAACCAAATTTGTAGGTAATTATTTTCTAAAAATTTACAAGTGTGTCTCGAATTTGTGTACATGTATAAATCTAATATAATTTTTCCTCGTAACTTTTGTATCATTACCATTTTGTACAATTTGAAAAATAATTCATTCTAGTAGGTACACTCCCCCAAATAATAAACGGTACTCAAAAGAAAATGAATTGACTGATTAAGGTTTGATGGCATCATCCCATGAAGTCAGTGCTAACGCATTATCTAACTCTTTTAGGTGAGCTCTGATTTCATTGATAATAACAAGGATTGATTGTCAAAGAACCGGCCCAGTAGCCAATACGTTTTGTACCAAGTACCGTTTATTATTTGGGGGAGTGTACATCAAGATGTCATTAAGGACTTCTTGAGTACCTCTTCATTAGCATTATTAGAACAAATTAAAAATGTCATTCTATGTGATCTTAGCGTCAAAATTATTGGATACATCTTATTTCTCTGTGTCGAGAGAAGAGATAAAAGGCTCAAATTCTAGATGAAAACCAGCTTATACCCAATCTGGTCATGGACATTTAGACAACTTATAAACAATAAAATCATTAATTTTTTTCCAAGAAATGGAACCTTTTCTGTGTATTATGTATCCCATTTCCTAATGAATAATTATAGTGATGACACAAAAATTGCAAGATAAATTATTGTTCACACTCAATACTAACGGTTCCAAATATATGACGACAAAATGAACCAAAGATTTCACTTCAGGACAGCCTATCCAATATTATTACAATCGAAATTACCCTAACTAGATAATAAAATAACAAATTATACAGAACAGTCACATATAGTGATAATTATTACACTAAACTATTTAAAATTGTACCTATTGCAAATATAAGAGATAAAGTAGACCTCCATATTGAGGTCAAAGCTGAAGAATGCTATATCTACCGTTAGCATGGTCGTATAGTCGGTTCCAGCGGACCGCGACTATCACGGGCGATAAACACGCTGATAAAGAGCAATCATGTCGTAGGAGACACTGGAAGCGACTATACCGGATCGGTAATGAGTTTGTAAGTTAGTCATCTTCTTTTTAGTCTTCAATGAAAGTGGCCTATAGGCAGCGTGTTTAGACAACAGATGGCACTGCAAAAGTACAGACAGAGCCACCTAATCTGTGGGAAGGAAGCTTACCTTTTGGCAAGGCGTCCAAGTCGCTGCAGTTATATGTTATGTTGCTGCACATATTACGCATTATCAATTCTTAAAATTTACACAAGTTTATCTAATGATTATTCGCCTACAAAATATTAACAACAAAGTGTTCACAATTTCACTAAATCTGATCACAATATTAATTTGCGCGACTAAGTTCTGATTCCGAAATATTTTGAGTACATTTGTTGACATCTGATCGGTTGCTAGGTCACGGCCAATGAGAAATAAAACAGTTGACGATCTTCCCACAAATGTTGCTAATTTCTCTCACTCGTGGCGAACACTCGGTGCCTATAAAGTGTTTTTGCCGTGGAATTTTGCAAGCGGTGAAATGAGTTGACGTTTTATCAATAGTTGATGAGAGAGCGTTTTTAAAAAACAAACACAATTATTAAATATATTAGAAAATCGGTGTCAGTAATTTGTTTTTTCACCAGCGTTGTCTGGTAAATTGGTGATAAATAAAATATTTTTTTGTCAACAAAAATGTGTGTTTATTGAAAATATATTTATTTTTAGGCCAACTTTGAGTAAATTTCTAATAATTTACATGGGAACTTTATTATCTCCAGAGTGTGCCTATAAATCAATAAAATCAAATAAAATCCAATTTAGAGAAAAAACTATAAAAACGATTTGGGCTGCTTTGGGTTCGTCGTGTGATATTTATGTAACTCATTGAAAACGGAAGGTAAAAAGCAAAAGCAATAACTCAAGATGTAAATCAGCATAGCAAAGTGTGGTCCACGACATTGCAATTTCATGACTGAATGGCTGCTTCTGTGATGCAGAAGAATAGATTTCCATTGATGTAAATCAATCCCGTGTTCCACTTCCAATGAGTCTTGATAGAACACCTTGCGAGTCGGTGTCACTGCACAGCCTTGAGCCTTGACTCTCATGGCAGGCTCGGGTTCGATCCTCGGTGTCACGGTGTCACCAAGTCGAGTCCAGTGTAGGAGAGATTTTAAGATCATAATTCTTATCCGCTGTCTCGGCTCGCATAATCTTTGTTTTGTCTTATTGTTTTATCTTCATTAATATGTTTTGTATGTAGGTATTAACTAGTTTAGTTTAATTATATCATTTTAATATTTTTTCTCAATTCAGTATTAAAACTCCCCGACACATAAAGGAAAGAACACATTACAAAAAAAAGGTTTTTGAATATTTTGGGTAACTTTGAAGATAGAAGTGGCACCCTGTGTTTAGGGGGTAATGTTTGCTTTATAAACTTTTTAAAATACTCTAAAAATTCTGAAATATTCGCAACATTGTTTCTTCACAGCACTGTAAGTTTGAGCTTATTTCCTGTGCGCATTAACTCAACTACTCAATTTACGTTCTTAAAGAAATATACCTATATTGTGTTTTGATCAACCAAAAGTATGGATTCCATATGTACCTTCTGTGGGAGCACATCTGGCCAAAATTAATGTTTTTTTAAATAATTAAATTCAGTATCAAACGTCAAAATATTTATTTTCAGATTGAGATTCTATTTCAATTCTTCCGTGTAAATAGTACTTGTTGCTAATTATACAACAGAGTTCAAGATATACACGTGAGTATAACGTTGCGTTTCTTCATTGAAATAATAAGTACCCAAATTATTTCATTGCCTTGCAGCGAATCATCGGAACATTCATAATCATGGTCACAATTGGACACTCAGCTTTCAATGAAGTTTATTTATACGATGTTGATGTGACGCAATTGTCCAATCAAGGCACAATATTATCGTTATTATCTGTTATGTAATGACATGGGACATGCGGAATTCATTCTTTGATCCTTAGTTTGAAATTTCAAGTGTGAGAATTTATCTGACACAGTAACTGAAATTGATCTCATTGTTTGTGATTGTATGTCGACAACACAGATTAATGATCCATAAAGGTACAGGACTTTTAGATTTCCGGGTATAAATTGTTTTCGGAGAGGTCCTCAAAATAAAATGATTGCCAAAAAAAAGGATTATAAAATATCATAAACTCAATTATATTGCAATATTATAATCATATCCAAAAAATTAATTGGTGCCTTTAGTAAAAATACAAAACAATGGTTTTAAAAAAAGTAAAAATTGGAAAAAAAATAGTCATTAATTTATTTGTAATCTTCATTATATAGTCTGTAAGATCAATAAATACCTACTTCAATTTTCCTTATCGTCATTTACGTTTATTATAAAATTTACTTTTACTTTGGTCGCACCTACCAATTCCACATCAATTCTCGTGCTTTATTTGATTTCACTGATGCAATTTGCTACTAACTACCGAAGCATATTGTAAAGTCATTTGACTATGGCGCATTGCATATGGCCTATTATAATTATCCGCCTTTCATTTCCGTACAAGCAGTCTTCGAAAATTGCCTTCTATTAGAAGTTAAACTTTGCAATAATACGACGTAAAAGTGAAATGGATTCTAAGTCTAACGTTTGTGTTGTAGAAAATTGCCCGTCAGGTGTCAATCATCTATTAGAAATTTGAATATTACGAAATAATGACATTGAATATTCTACAAGTCGTTAGAGGAGAAATTAGAAGTTGGTTTGAAGTGTCGTAAACTATTAATTGACGCACCTGGACGTAATATTTTGTGGTGCAAGTTGGCTCCGGCATTAACGTCGTATTCGATTTCTGCGACCTTCCTTCCTGATTGAGATTCGTCTTTTCCCTCAGTCGAGGGAGGCAAGTAATGAGAAGGTTCCCTACAAATAGGCCTCGACATCTTCCTTCCTCATGCCAACTCCTTCGATAATCATTCGCCCGCAGTCATAGCCGATAGGTTATAGAACAATGTGACGTTAAACGTCACTAAAATACGAAATATGTATAATAAAATTAATCCGAGCTCAAAGAATTGTATTAATTCTAATTGATGAAGTATATGATTGAAAATAATTTTAATTACATATGGAGATTACATTTTATGTATTTTCCTATAGGTACGCTTCAAACATACCTAAGCTAAATTAGGTACCTTACCTTTAATTTTTCTCATTTATAACAAAATATCAAGTTGGCGAAAAAAAATATATTATTGGTCCATGTGGGGAAGTCAATTCTTGATAGGAGTTTAATTTCCTTTGAGAAGAAATATCTGGCAGAAGTCAACATGTAAACCCGATTGATTACACGTAATATTAAGTCAAACCAAGCAGCTTCAATCTATAATCTTTCTTCCAAGAATTACGAGCAAGGAAGTTTTGCAAACAACTTTCATTCAATAACTGGATTGGACCAACGCGCGGTCCACAAAAACATATTTTTCAGCATAAAAAATGAGTTTATAACTTTCCTAATTGTATACATTTAGTTAGTATTTGAGTGTTTGATTGTGGTTGGCCTAGTTCGTATGGAGCAGAATTCCTCAGACGTGAATTTAGGAAATATTAATCCATGGTCTAGATACTTCTCGCCACATGGTCAGAGAATAATTCTAACAGCAGTTTCTAAATTATATTATCTTATCCGCTTTGTGGATCCGTGACTTGGACAAGTTAAATCATGTTTTTGACTCTTGTATAATTTTAAAGGTAGTAATTAGAAGAGCTCTAATAATTTTAAACGATTAAGATTTTACGTATATAGGTACACTTGGCCAAACAAAAATTGATCGTTCAATAAATCTGATAGGCTGATAAATGTAAGATCTCACCATCAGAAATCAGTCTAAGGCCGAGTAGGACCAACTTTGGATTAGCTATAACTATCGATAGTTAGTGAGCAGTTAACCAATGAATCCAGTTGGCGCGAATTCCACAGCCAATGGGATTCACTAACTTCCACTAACTATCGATAGTTAACTTAATCCAATTTTGGTCCTACCCGGCCTAAGCGATCTCATTATCTCATTCTAGTAGGTGACCTCACATTTCAATGATATTAACAAGCTTTGATTGGTTATGGGACATGACCAGCAGTCATTCAAATTTGTTCAACGATCAATTTTTGTTTTGCCGAGTGTACCTACTTTGTAAGACGAAATATAATATGTTTACCTAACTATTGTAATCACAATAAATCAACAAGAAAAATTAATATATTTTCAAATATAATAATTGTTGAAAATATATTTTGTTGTGTGTTTGTTATCATTATTGTAGGCATATTTTTTTAATGAATATCGTATTGGTAGGTATTTTATCGACCGGTATCCAAAGCGTAATGATTTTAACCAAGATTACAGATTAGAGAGAGAAAAAGAGAAAGAGAGAATGAATATGAATAATTTTGAACTAATAATTATATCTACTTGTTGATGAGGGTAAGGACTAATATTTTAAATGCGATAAAGGAATGGTAGGTCCGCGATATAAATTGTAATGTACTGGTGGAGATAATTTTGGTTTGAATAATCACAGTGTTTGAAGAGCTGGTTGTAGAAATTTTGTATTGACTGTGATCAAATACGCCATCCACAAGAATCGAACCTGGGAATGCTGAATAGGAGCAAATAATCAGAATGAGAAGTTAATTTCGTGTAGGTATAGGTACATAAATTTAAATCTCTCTTTTTTCAGACAACAATATGAAACATACGAAATTTATTTTAAAGAGGCTGAGGCAGAATAATGCGAGTACATTTAGTTTTCATAGGTTGTCACTTGATTCCTTAACAATTATTCATATCGACAGTAAGTCCCAATGACTCAACGCTAGCGAAGCAGGCTACCAACCCAACAAAACGACCACGCAATGCATAAAATACAATATTTACCAATTAATCAAGTATCATCAATTTTGCTAATTAATTAATAACAAAACCTTATCAACTAAATATCATCTGTCTAGGACGCGAGAGAAATTCAGTAGTGACCAACATCCGGCAAATCACTGTGAAATCGATTTAATAAATACAATTGTTCAATCACTTCTGATGATTTGAAGAATCCATCGAAATTTCTCGATTTTGTCCGTCATTTAGATAAAGAAAAAGAAACCGATGAATCGAAGAACCCAAACCGGAAAATGTATTAAGTTGTAATGTTAATAAATAATTGGACTACTTACTTCATGAAATTGATAGAAACATTCTATGTGAAATCGAAATGATATAGAATATGAACGAAATATTTTCTACGTATAATTCCAAATAATCCTCCAACCAACGATTTTCTCTATGAAATTCATGCTCTATTTATTGCACATGTTCACTCTACGTTAAATTTTTTTAAATTCACAGTGAAAAAAGTTGTAAGCTTGGTTTTGTTATCACATTTAGAGATCAACCATCTCCAACATATTATTTTGACATTGAATTGTTTATCTGTTGGTAACTTATATTTATGGAACTCTCCAAACTTTTGGTTTGTACATTAGCGACCGTGACTGGAATCGAACGTGGGTCACCGGAATGACACGCTGAGGTGCTAACCACTCAACCACATGACAAGGTAATTAAAACGCAACGCTTTGTTCAGTTCGCACGCGTTGATGAGCGAGCACCGTGAAAACAAGAAAATAATGAGAAAGGTAATGTTTTTCTCGAACTTCAATTGATAATAGATTATCTTATCAGAGCATAATTATTATGATTTTGATATTTGACTTCTGCTATAAAGATATATTTAAGGAAGTGCAGTGCTCGTGAACTATTTAACAAGGATAGACGAAGTCGATATCTATACCTATCCCACGATTTTAAAATCCATTATAATCTCAAGGAGTCATACATAAATTATATTATATTTTGGAAAAATTCCTGAAGATAAAAAAAACATGGTCTATAAACAGTGTTGTGATTAGATAATTTTATTTTTATCTAGATAAAGATAAAGATAACATGCCAATAATTTATCTAGATAAGATAATAGATAAATCTCCAAGAAATCATCTAGATAATAGATAAAGATTTAAAATAATATCTATATAATTGTAATAGATAATAGATAAAAAAAATCACCAAATACTACTGTTCCGTAATTATTTTCGAATCCTTTAAATTCGGAACTCAATTTTTTTTAAAATGGGGCTTCAAAACAAGCGAACTAATGCGACTAAACGGAGATGATTTTCCTTTTTCATATCATATTTGACATTTGAGGTTCGTGCATGTTTATACACACAATGCATTTTGAATTTTATATTTTTTATCTAGATTGGCAATAGAGATAACATATAGTTTAATTATCTAGATAAGATAATAGATACAAAATAATTATCTAGATAATTATCTAGATAATTTTATCTAGATAAGTCACAGCACTGTCTATAAAAGCATCATTATGGAAATTGTAGGTATGTAATAAATTGGTTTTTGTTTTAGGTGTCAGAAAAGTATTTTTCAAAAATTCGCTTTCGAATAAATATCGTTTGGAAACGAGACTATGGACATCAAACTTTATTGGGGAATTAAATACTATGTAATTTAATATTTTGTATATATTAATGATTGATTCTTAAATTCAAATTAACTTACCTTTATAATGTTTTTTCTGATAAATTAAAAAAATCAAAAAATCCAGTAGTTCTGACGACTAAAATTTCAAATCCTTTTTGAAATTATCACAAAATCACTTGGATAACACATTGTCACTCGGAGCCATCACTCTTTAAAAAAACAGCTTTAATATAAAATGTCCACACGCTCACTCGATAATTCCAAACTAGGTTCACACAAAATAATCTAATCACTTACTTCACAAACCGGTATTCGTCGCTACACGCTCGTAAGCCGCGGACCCCGGAGATGGAAGTAAGTGTGTTAGCGGTACGAAGACTGACACAGAACTGAAGTCTGCCACTGGAAGTCGCCGACCAAGAACATTGACTCCGGGCCCATGGCGAGGGATTAGAGGAGAAGTAACTAGAAACACGAGTTAATTTACGTAATCGTATGAGGCGAGAGGAAAGTTGGTTTGAGTAGTATTTTGTCACGATGATTTTTTGGGGGGTTTGGAAAGGAAAGTGAAATTTAATCTAAAATATTTAAATATTTGTGTAAAGTTTTATAATGTATAATGATTTGATATCGGTTTCAATTTATTAATTTTAACATTGTTTTATATTAAAATGTGTTTCGGAGGTAATTCCCATTAAAGTATTTAAACATATTTAACTGGATTACAAATTATCGTGGGCTTGGAGAAAAAACGGTCTAAAGACCAATTTTTTTTAAAAAACGTGCTTTTTATCAAAAATCATAGAAAAAGGCGCTTTATAAAAGATACATTTTTCAAGTCCATGATTTGTTCAGAAATACCAGTTAATTTAGTAGAGGCCAATTGATGATCAATTAATCTCAAATAACTAAATTATGCTCGAACTTTATTCAAAACGTACATACTATTTAAATGTTATTATGAACAAACGAGTACTTTAATCAATATCAAACTCATTTGTGTGTACGATATTGTTCTATTTGTTATGGTACTTCCAATTTTAACATCGCTATTATCTCAGTTCGACTTTTTTTTTTGGATATAGTCAATTTCTCCTCCAAACCCACGATATATATATATATATATATATGCACTATTAAATATCGCTTGGCATAATACCGAAAATGAGTTTTCTTATATATATATAAATTTTTCATATTTCCAGCGCCTGTTTGCCCGACTTGACGCATCACATTTCCTCAATTTTCTCCTCCTTATCCACATCTCTCTCCACTTCTCTCTATCAGTATCTTCCCACCACCTTTCCTTCTATTTTCCCCTTATGTCTCCTCTCTCTTCAACATCTCATTTCATTTGATCTTTCCACGTATCTCTGTGCCTTAAAGATAATCACAAACAAATAAATGTCAACACTATTTTATTTTACAATGATTTTACTGCCGAGATGTATTGTTGTATTATTAGTGACGTTTCAGTGGTTCACTAGAAACACTTTCCACTCATGGAAACCCATGTAAATATGTCACCCATGAGTTGGTAATTTTAATAAGTGTGTATACGTGCATTGAACATGCGACTTCGTTGCTTAACATTCGGATATCGAAAAGTGAAATCTATTCATTTAAATAATTAGTAGCAATCATTGACATGGCGATTCATTATCCTCTTTGTCAAACGCATAAAAGAACTCTAAAAGACATAGTGAAAATTGTATTATGTGTAGGCATAATATTTATACTTACAATTTTTAAAACGTCGTACTGGGGATGATTATGATGATTATAGGAAGATGATGATTAGAATGGGTAAGAATAGGTGAATTGGTGGTGGGAAGGAGGTAGTCGTGGTCTATTAGTATCATCCCATCATTGTCCCACGACTGAGGTAAATCATGAGATAGCCTCAGTCAGCGAAGACAGTCGCGGAATTCGAACCTGGGACAACTGTACTGCAAGTCCAGAGCGTTCTGACTGAGCTAACTTGCACCACAAATTACAATATGCAGCAGAAGACATTTTAAAGATCTAGAAACATGAGAGTATTGATGACGTAAGGCTCATTCTACTCTGACAATTGCAATGAATCATCGTCTAAATATTTTAAGAACAGGATCTAACAAAAGCCTCCAGAATGTTCCATTTTAGTTATCAAATCACTGTGAAGATGCAATTAACATCTTCCGAAGAACTCATAAACAGGTCACATTCCTGCAGATGAACCAAATCTGTATCACAAAGACAATGAAAGTTGAAAGGTATTTTTTTTTCAATTCTCTTCGGTTCTCAGAATTGAGGTTCTCCCTTATCATGATATTAACAATGAATGAGAATACACTAAAAGGGATTTTTTTCAGACAGTCTCTGATCCCAAGTTAAGTATGAAATCATGTTTTTTGATGGATCAAAATTCCAGAAAGTTTCTTGTGATTGGATCCGATGTCTGGTGCATTCACGTCTTCAACGCTCACCATTGTCTGTTCATTCTGTGACAGAGTATATTCTTAAACAATCGTTTTCATCCTAACTTACTTCTCAATTTCCATTACGAATACATTAGCGGATAAAATATTTGAAAATGTATTTTCATAGATATCTGTGACCTTGTATGAAATGTAATTAATAAATACATAATAAAAATAGCTATTATTGTTGATACTATGGTTCTCTTCAAAATATATATTTTTCATCAACGTACTCTTTTTGGTAGGAAATTACCCACCATTTTCGTATGATCAAATACGCTCATTTTTTAAAGATAAAAATATCTTCCACCGTAAGCGTGGTGATCAAGGAGTGGCCAAAAGATGTTTTCATGTGCTCCATTCTCTTTGGAAGCAGCCATTATAATTTATTTCACGTTCCATTCAAAACATTAGTTTATATTCTTCTAGTCTTATTTTGCAGCTTTTATCGAAAAATTCACTTCTTTATTATTTAAAAAGGCATTTTTCTTAAAAATTATTTTAATATGTGAGAACATAACTCACCATGTTCACATTCTTCCCGGTTCAATCTTCTGTACTGACAGCAAATCTAATTTAGCTACTAATCGATATAGGTGATGATAGATGACCTTGGTCCATACTCTTCAACCCAAAGAGATAAATACCATTGTCTTCATAATATAATCTTCATCATTCCATGCACAGTCTCGCTAATAACTGCAAAACATTTAGTTAAAACCTACTGCATCATCATTTAGTAATCACCAGGCAATCAGCAGTGATTCTTGTGATCATCTAAATCACCCATCTCCACTATGTTCTCTGGGTCACCAAAGAGGAGCCTAAGGAAGAACATATGTACAGTTATCGGATGGTAAAGTAGGTCATCTTCGATACCGACTCTGCGAATATTCATATAAACCTAAAGATTCAATCTAAATTTGCGTTTACTTGAACAGTTATCGATCTAATTAATTAGTGATTTGTTCTAACTGTAACATATTTAAAGATCGATTTCCTTTCAATTTGTCAATGACGTACAAAATACTTAGAAACATAGTCTAGAAGCAATTTAAAATAATGTACTCCTTCTGACTGATGTTTCCATCCATGGTTTCTCGCAATCGAAAGGAAAATGTTGGGAAGGTTCCCTTCAAATAATCCGCGAGTACTTCTTTTCCATCGTCCATCTTTATATCCATATCTTCATCATCATAATCAATCATTCATCATAACTAGCTAGTTACAGTAGAGTGCGACGTTAAACTTCATTAAAATAATTTAGATATCCTTGATGAGGATTATTTCGAGGCAATATGTTGGCATGCGATCTATCGAAAGTGGATTTTACAATAACACGAAAAATATAACCGGCTATAAATTTAATGTCAGTTTCTGTGGTAATTTACCATTGACTATAAGGTAGCCATGAAGACATTTAAATAGTTTGCATTGTTTTACCGATAGGATGCGAGATTATCGAGGTGATGCATAAAATTGAAATAGTTTCATTAAAAAGAGTAAATATTAGATGTTATCATACAATTACCAAATACTCGTACGAAATTTTCTGTAATTCTCAAGGATCTTTCATAGGGAAATATTAAGAATGTATTTTTAATTAAAATGATGCACGAAATTTAAGGGAGGGGGTGGGGGGTGGCTTTGGCATTCATGTACGCCCTGTACGCCTTTTAAATACTAAATGTTATTATTTTCTGTTTGAAGGGTGGTTGTTGTGCATATTTTAAGTAGTAGAAAACTAGAATTAACTCATTGATATAAGCAATTTCGAATGCGTGAGGGGGGCAAGACTTGTTGATTGAAAATAATCATTGTCGGTATATGGGTAAAATGACTGAATAATATTAGAAGATAGACTGTAAATTTATTTGTAAGCTCACATCTTTTCCAAGTTTACATATTTCACTTTGGTATTTTAGTTTACAAATTCGTTAGAACCCATTATTGTCGCTAATTAGGAAGATTGGTAATGGCCTATTTTTTCGGAACAATCGCAGCCTCAGGACCTATAGTCACTGGACACTGTTATAGGCTATTGCCCGAGAGATTCTTTTCTTCCCACCACTAATATCGTTAATAAGGATTGAGGTCCTATTTCAAGGCCATCGCATTAATTCGATGAACATAAAAACCAATACGTCGCATTCATTGTCTACCATATTTAGAACGTGACAATACTTCAAGGAGCGATGATGATTATCATTGATAATATTGGAGAGGAAGGACGGGACTTAAAAGCATGATCATGAAAATTTTGATTGGAAAATCTGTTTTTAATATAGCCAAAGTGTTTTTAATAGAGCTTATTGAGAAGTCTATTTTTGTCTTGTGTCATGAAATAGCAATGCCAATTGAACCTTATGTTGAAGGAGATATTGTAAGAGATATTGTATCATTAGTTTAATTTATACGTCTCATAACTACGAGGAATCAAATTTCTGAAGGGTGTTTATGGTTGAAAATGTACTTCTAATATTTTTTCAATTGTTTATCCTCGTAGAAAATATTTATGTTTATAATCGCGTTAAGAGATACTTAAGAGCAATAATAATTAAGGGGACAGACATGTGAAAAAAATAAAAATTTATGGATTTTTTTTTATTTTATTTTCATATTTTGTGATGTGTTTTATTGGCATGGAGATATAAAGCATTTGTTTTAGTTGATTTTTGCTATCAAAAAAAAAGTTTCAAATGTGCATGTCAGGTTCATTATTATAGACATACCAAACTTTAAACTCATTTATCTCAATTTAGAGTTATTTAAGGTTTAGGAACAATTATCTCTGGTTCTATTTGAGATAATTCTATGAACTTTGCGGCATTTTGTTGATTGGTGTGTGTTTTATGAATTAACGATAAACATTAATTCTAAATTTTGCCAAAAAATTTATATTAATTAAACTATGCGTGAAAATTTGTGCAGATATTGGTTAAATGTTAAAATATCAATAATTTAAAAAAAAATTGATAATTTTTCTTTTTCGTTAAAATGTTCTTTAAAGTGGAATGTCTCATATAATCCAAGAAAGGTTTGAATAGGACTATTGGTGTAAAAGTTATGTGTTCCTAAAAATTGTCAATTTTACATGTTAAATGCTCACATGTCAGTCCCCTTAAGTTAAGAATACTTAGTAAATAGTTAATTTAGTGGTTTAGTTAAGAGCATAATTAAATTTGGTACTTTATTTTACATGCACTCGGGCCAAATGTGGGGGGGGGGGGGGGGCTGATGGCTATGGCCAGGTTCAGTACGTTTTTTAAGAAATATTTTATACAATCGTAAATATTGTTTTCTCCAATGTTAAAGTCCATAACAACGTTTGCTAATATCTTCGCGCACAGGAATCACCCCCTTGATTAATTTATTTTTGGACCATCCCATAATATGTAAAAACAACTATACCTACTTCAATGCTAATACCGAATTTGTAAATATAATCTAATTATTCTAATATAAAATGCACCACGTATTGTTCTTGTGAGCCGAAGGATTTCGAGGAAGGATTAGGAGCCCACTCTGCAGGGGTCGAACACAGGACTCCCACACATCTTCCTTGACACATTGACACAATACATTGTGCCAAATATTTGCAAAGTCTCGTCGGCAATTTTCAAGAAGGAAATCACGATGGGCGGATTTTATTGAAGCCAATTTTGTTTATGACTAAAGTTTTAATAGGGTGACCTAAATAGTTTCGGTTGATATATTCCTAGAAATGCACTCATCGTTGATTGTATGCACATTTTAAGTGATTGTATGAGTACAATAACTTTCAACCGGGAAACTTCCCAGATAAAAGTATACCATCATATAACGCCACAGGTACCCTTTTCGGATTATAAAGTTATATTGAATTTTGAGTGTCGAATTTTGGCATGCCGAATTTCGATTTTTTTGGGGAATGTTGGCTGAAGCTGAAAAAAATGTGGAAAACATGATTTGTCATTATTGGTAATCGATTTTGCTTTGCACACTTTTGGAATGATGAGATCAAGCTCTATTAATTGCCATTTGACTGAAGTCAACCAATAATAGTCATTATGCAGTATTCTGTTACACAAATAGTCATGTCACCATTACAAATATACAAATTATACCAACTTATACAAATAAATACAAATGTCCCTAAAAATGTCGACTAAAAAAATTAGATACGTTCATTATTAGCAAAATTTTCATAATTCGAATGGTTCAAACGTTATGACTAAGAAATATTGTCTTCGAGTGCAGCCGACAAATTTAAGGCTCGAATGTCTGATAAATATTGTGTTTGTTTAAGTTTTTCGCAACAATGGTAAAACGAAGTAACGGATCATGTCACTTTTATCACGAAGCATAGGTTCCGTGGTTTCACTGGAGACAATCTTATCTGACGTCACAGCTGACTAAAATCTAACTGGGAGACAGAATGCTTTCAGTAAATAAGTAATTAGGGAGGGAAAATATTTTTTGTTGAAATTTACCATTCGTATTAATTTTTTAACATTTCAACTATATTTTAATTTAAAAGATTAATCAAATGTCTTGTAACTTGCAACTCTCGACTTATATTGAGTTTTCAAAATGATTACTTCAGAATCAGATGAAATTTTAACACATGAGGTATAGGAAATTTATTTAGAATGTGGCGTCTAATTTTAAAAAACGTACGGGTAGGTGTATATATAAAAAAATCTACATTAATACCTCTATGTCTAATACACATAATATTAGTTTTTGGAAAAAATCTATCTGCGGAAAATAGTTTAAATCTAATATATATACTAGAAAAATTACTGTGTTTTTTCGACTCGCCATGTTAAAGATAGGGCTCACTCAAATTTATAAAGTGATATATCTTGGAAATTAGTTCGGCTACCCCACTTATTCCTGCGTTAATATGGTGCACAAGGAAATTATCTATTAAATAAGCATATTAATTCAGATATCTATCGGAGACCTCTACTTGGGCATCCCTCCTTTTAATAAGTAATCGTTATCTTTCTTCATGTAATTTCCTTATTTTATTTCACACCACTTCTGTCATTTCTTTGTAACATCTTTCTTTGACAATGTATTTAAAAAACGACGAAACTTGCTTGTCCCTAACAAAATAAACAAGATTCATGTCTGTTACCGCAGCAACCAGGGTAATTGACAATATCTTATACTTTACTTTATTGATGGGTAATCTGATAGTGACAGATGCTGAACTTTACGGAACAGGTTGGCTGAGTGGTAACGCTCTGAACTTGTATTCCGGAGGCCCGCGGGTTCGATTCCCGCGGCCGTCCTTCCTGACTGGGTTTTTTCGTGGTATTCCCTCAGTAGACAGGCAAATGCGGGGAAGGTAACCTACTAATAGGTCACGACCGCCTCCTTCCCACCTTCCATCCTTTCCTTCTCTTCACCAATCTCCCAATCATCATCATAATCATTCATCCGTCGCCATTAGCCTCGCTGCAAAACAGTGCGACGTTAAGCCACAGACAAAAAAAAATATAGAGAAGCCACGGCTAATGTCTTCCATGCATTACCATTTACCAATGCTCACTTATCAACGCGTTCACCGAGCTTCCTAGTTATATTGAATCGAACGATTACACGTGATATACATTAAATGGTACACGAAGCTGACATGAGGGAGTAACGGACTGTTGTTGAAGTATTGCTGGATGACAGCTAAACTACAAGAACTTGATTAATTCTAATAGAGCCTGATTCAAACGTCCTGTTGTATCGCTATAGGTCCAGCTATGTAGGCTTGTGGTAGCGAACACCCGACCGTTCATCAGGGTGCTATATAGTTTACTGCGGGATGTGGGCACCCGAACGTTTGTTGAGGAGAGTCTGTAGGTACACTCGATGAAACAGAAAACGGTAGTTGAACGAAACGTATTCGCTCCATGTCAGTTTCCTTGAAAATCAATTCTTGTTATTATCAATTAAATCAGAGCTCACCTGACTGAGTTAGATGAGATGTTAGCACATACTTCATCGGATGACGGATGATGCAATGAAATCATTATCACCAATCCGTTTCGTTAGAATGCAGTTCTATCTTTTGTTGAGTTTACCTCAAAAGAAAAAAAATAATATACAAAAAATGCTCTATCTTTGGGCGATTCTTTTTTTTATGGAGATCTGCCAGTGGAGTCGTGGATGATAGAAGGAATGTTCGAATTGAAAAATATCAGCCGAACCGGGCCTCGAACCCAGAATCTCCGGGCAAGACTTGCGAGCACTTTTCATAGCTCAAATGTAGTTGATAATTAATGCAAGGGTTATGTGGATCAGCTCTCATCTGATAGAGTTTTTGTGAAAAAATAACTGCTTTTAGCTTAGTGGACGGGTTATTTCTTGTTCACTTTGAACTTATCGGCCAGCTTGGTTGGATGTTTAACGTCGCACTCTTCTGCAACTAGGCTGAAACTAAAAATTTAATATGTGCAAGTTTCACAAATAATACTATAGTAGGAAAAACGTTACAGCTGTTCAAATTAGATTGTCAAAAAATTGATTATACGGAGCTCAAATAGCGCTCGTCCAGAAAACTTCCAATGGCCGGGACGCTGTTTCTTTAAAACTACGTATGATATCAAGCTGAAAATTTCAAATTATATTGAACATATATTAAGATCGATTTTGTAAAAATGTCAATCAATTTGAATGAATGGAACGAAAGTTATGGAATCTTGAAGTTGGGCGTAATATCTGAATATGTAGATTATGTTTAAACTTTTATTACACACGTTATAAAAGTGATTTTTCCCACTATTGTTCTCAAAATTCAAGCTCAACTTCAAGATTCAATAATTTTCGTTCCATATGATATGATATTGATTGAAATTTTTACACAAACGATCTTAATCTATTTTGAATATAATTTGTAATTTTCAGCTTGATATCATACGTAGTTTTGAAGAAACAGCGACCCGGTCATTAGAAGTTTTCTCGACGCGCGCTATTTGGAACCAATTTTTTGACAACGAAATTTGAGCAGCTGTAGCTTTTTTCCTACAATAGTAATGTTTTTGAAACTTGTACATATTAAATTTTGGTATCTTTTCTAATATGTGTAAAAATAGTTATATTTTCAATAAAGTGCCTCTCAATCAGGGTGATTTTTTTGGCGCCACCCGGTATAATTCAGGTTTAAATTTTCTTCAACGTTAGCTTCTTTCCGTCTGTCGCGTCTTGCTATTGCATGCAAACAAGTCCGACATCCCCTGCACTGGCATCGAACCCAAGGGACTCGGTCATTGGGTCCAGCCTCTCGCGAGCTGTTTGTACCGTTCTGTACCACACCTGACTTCCTGGGCACTTGCTGCGAGTGCCTTGACCCTGCGAGCTCGCTGCCGAGTTCCTTGACACACTTTCTGAATCAGCTGTTCGCGAGGACGCCATTCTCTCGGGGAGGTGGAGCTAGCGACATCTGTGTGGGTTGGTGGTAACTGTTGGGATAGTAGTTCTTGATTTAGACGAGAGGTGGCGACGCCACGTCTTGTTGAAAATTTTGAAATGTTTTTCAACATCACTATCATAAAAATAGAAAATAAAACTTGTGAAATAATCTTGCAGTGTTTAATTCCTAGAGGAATTATCTCTTGTGTATTCTTATGTTTAAACGAAACTTAAGATACAATAACTTTCGTTCCATTTACTCAAATGAACTAAAATTTTTACACAATTGATAGTAATATAATTTGAATAAAATTTTAAATTTTGAGTAAACATTTTGAGTTTTGAGTTAACAGCGTCCCGGCTATTGAACATTTTTGGGACGCGCGATTTTTGAGCTACGTATAATCGATTTTTCGTGAACCAAATTCGAAGAGATGTAAATTTTTCCTATAAACTTTGGTATTAAAACTTTCACTTTCACTTTTCACCTTTGTATGTTTTG
The DNA here is from genome assembly GCA_934045905.1 of Leuctra nigra. Lineage (NCBI taxonomy): Eukaryota > Metazoa > Arthropoda > Insecta > Plecoptera > Leuctridae > Leuctra > Leuctra nigra. The sequence continues at coordinate 7,299,362 of OW203770.1, forward strand.
TATAAACGGTGTCTCTCCCATTGGACGCTTTTTTGGGCCACCCGGTATGATGTATCGATATCGATATTTCAATGTATCGATATTAAATATTCAGGTATCGATATTTCCATTTTTTGATATCTCGATATTACGATATTTTCTCCATCTCTACTTCTAAATTTTAAAAATGTCGAAGGAAGAGGAGGTACGTGGTGATAGTGGGAAAAGAGGAATGTTATTTGTTTTAACGTTTGTGGGTCGATTTTATCAACAATCGCAAGACCTTCAGGGTCGGAATAATTATTTGGTATCTTAAAAGGTATTCATAAATCGGGTTAGTAATAACTGATAAACAACTATGTGTCAAAGTTATCTGCACATTACTCACCTCATTGTCGCAATTACCAAAAATAAACGTGACGACCCAGATGTATACGATAAAAAGATAAGCATAAGAAAATGAAAAACAAATTCATTTTTAAAAACAACAACTACTATTAGGAGTTTTAATAGACTATTTTCAAGCATACAAAGCATGTTACACAAATCGTACGTATTATCGAACTATAACTTGTCCAGGGGACCTATTCTATATCTCTTTTTGATCTCGTCGCGGCCGCCTTCATTGCATACAGACAGAGACGGCGCCAGGGGAGCCAAAACTGTCCACTGCCCACCCAAAAATAATCGAAGATAATTTTATTATTGTATTTGAATGTTAAATTTTGGGTATAAGGGGCAGTGCCTAAAGGACGTCACGCTTAAAATGGGATATTTTGACCCCCCCCCCCCTGTCGCGATGTGTCACACTTTTTGAGACCCCCCCCCCCCCCCCCCCCCCCCTAAAAGGACGTCACAAATCTATCTCTACCCCCCCTAAAGTAGAATATTTTTTACTGTAAAATGTATCAGAATTTATCGTTTTTAGCGAAATTTCCGGTCTCGACATATCAACTGAAATTTATAATGTTTGAAAATATCTATATCAAAACGTGACGTCCTACTGCCACCAGTACCCCCTCACCCCCCTGTCACACTGTGTCCCATACTGGTTCAACCCTTCTCCCCCCTGAAGCGTGACGTCCTTTATTCACAGCCCCTAATTTAATGTTAAGTTCATCACAGATAGTATATATATTTTCTCAAATTACACCGCATATTCAAGTTGTAGGCTAAATGCATGTGGATAGTACTAGGAAAACGCTCTGAGTAACGCGTTGATGAGCGAGCACGGATACGCGCAACACCTCAAACCGAAATTCTGTTTATCGAAAATGTCCCAATTCATAAAATATTGGTCCCAATAACCACGCAATGTTTTAACTTAAGTTGATCGATTAAACCTTTGGGATTGAACGATTCCTTGTTAATTTTCAAAAATCACAGGATCTCGTTTTAAACGGTCATATCAGTTTCGTAATATACGTTTGAAAGTTTCTGCTCTAACAACCTTGAACTGAAGATTCGAAGATGCCGTGAAATGTGAAATTAGAGAAATATGACAGCCAACACGCAAAATATCCGTAAACTGTCAATAACTTTTGAATTTAAACACAGTTTAGTCTGAAAATTATCAAAAATACTGATAATGTTGAACCCAATGACCATGCAAATTTTTAAGTTGATCGGTCATACAGTTCTGGTTTAAATTTCAAAAAGCACATGAAATATTTTTTTAATTTTTAACCAATGGGAGGATTTGGCTGAAAATTTGTAAAATAAGAGACAATGTTGGTCTTAATGACCATGCAAAATATAAGGTTGATCACATTTGTCGAAGACCATTTTCATTTTTCAGCCTATCAGGAGATGTTTATTTAAATTTTAACCAATCAATGGATTTCAAAAAAAATTTGGGTCAGCAAACAGAAAAGGTTGTCTCTACATGTGTGCAAAATTTCAGATCGATAGGTGAAACGGTGCGACTTCTATTGCTCCAGATAGCAGCCAAAAGTAAAAACAAAAAAAAAAAAAAAAAAAAAAAAAAAAACAGAGGTCCGTGTCAAAAGAGTCAAAAGGAGACGCTCGCTTCGCTCGCTCAAAAACCTTTATTTTGTAACTTTACAATCCATCGCTATTTTAAATTGTATTCAAATCATATTTAACCCCAAAAGTGGTATTTTCAGCGTCCCAAATTAGTTTCAATTGATTTAAAAATCCGAAAAACGCTCTGCGGGGCATGGCATTCTTTTAACCTTACACCTACTTTCATCGGAAGAATTAAGTAAATGTCCGCCGCTTACTGCCCACCCTAGCAAAACTTCCTAGCGCCGTCCATGTTCCTAGAACCCTGTTACATCCAAGTACCTAATCGAGATTAAGATAGGGTATTATGGTGATAGCACCCAGTATAATTGAGCGAGCGACTCATTTTGACTAATTTGACACGGACCTCCTTTTTTTGCTGCTACAGTCGCACCGTTTTACCGATTGATCTGAAATTTTGCGCACAAGTAGAGACAACCTTATCTGTTTCTTTTTTTTGAAATCCTTTGATGGGTTAAAATTTAAATGAACATCTCCTGCTAGGCTAAAAAATGAAAATGGTCTTCGATAAATCTGATCAAACTCATATTTTGCATGGTCATTAAGACCAACATTTTTATCTTATTTTACATATTTTCCTCCAAATCAGTTAAGAACGTAAAAACTTAGTGGCATTTTTATTAGCTGTCAGAAATGAAGTATCGAAATCAATGTTTTCCAGTGCCAATTGAATTGAATCTGATTTGGTGTACCAGGGTGCTTAGATGCTATTTTCAAGTTTCGATGAAAAGCTTATACTTTTATGTTGATTGAGTGGATCATATTTCAATTCAATATGGATGTATATGTTTTCTGTGCGTTGTGTACGCATTTTCGGTTCGACAATTTACACGTACCCGTACTCGCTCATCAACGCGTTACACTGAGCATTTTCCTAATTAAAATTTATAGAATACTGCTTCTAACTCTGAGAATTAAAGTCCATATCATGTGTCCAAAACAGGTTACTTGAACATTTTGATCATGGAGTATGAAACGCAGCGGCCATCGACTTCATCTGTTGATGACCTTGGAAAACAGAGCAAGCTGGTTCAGTCTGAACAGCTCTGCCCTTGCACTCTGGTAGTCCCGCGTTCTATTCCTGATGCCGTCCATCCTGATTCCTGACTGAAAGATTCCGTATTTTTCTTAGTCTTAAATCTAATGTTGTCTAATCTTTTATTTGAAATAGTGTTAAAGAATCAATCTGGTTTCGCCGCAGCGGCAAAAGCGCATAATGCCCTAATGCCCTAATACCCTAATTCTCTAAAGGGTATTGATGGCAGATACTTCTGAACTTGGTAAATATTAAAATAAATAATTTTAATTTTTTTCTGAAATAAACATTGTTTTTGTGAGACACGGTATTTGACAGGGATGATGGAATGGACGGAATGGTTCGAGGTGTTGCGCCATTGAATTTCTAACATTAGAAGTTCAATTTTTACGCATACCTGTGCTCGTTTATCACCCCTTTCACAGAGCGTTTATTAAACGAGTAAATAAGATTTACGTAAATAATGTTTTGGTTTATTGCCAGTGCTTTTATTCATCCACACAAAAAATAATGTTTAACTTTGGTAACATACAAACAATGAAATACAACAAATAACGCGCAAAGTCAAATGAGCATCAAAACATTTGCCTGTGGTGCTTGAATAAAATAAAATAATATACTTACATTTTAATTTTATTTATCTAGTGGAGCGGTCGCTCCACCCAGCCAAGTCGTACCGTACACTCACACTCACTCAACATACCGTAAATGCATAATAAACTGAGGAGCAGACCAACCACTTTTACTGTAAGCAACAACATGGCATTTTCGGCCTACTGGATCTTAAAATTGGAAAATCTCACATTGTTGCGAAATATCTTTATTTCGAGCTATGGCCCACCCCACTATATATACCAAATTAGGGAACAATATGTTATGCCGTTTGCGAGCTAGAGGGCCGTGAAAAACGTGAAATTACACCCCTTTTAAAACCTATCTTGATCTGATGATGATGATATCAGGAAACACCGCAATCACCGCCACAGCCTAAACGGCTGAGCCGATCGATCTGAAATTTTTACCACATGTGCACTTTTGGCGTCTGAGGTGCCTTTTTATAAAACCAACAGGAAGCCGCCATTTTGAAACCGGAAGTGACGTCATATCTCGAAAACAGCTAGACCGTTAGGAATTAAACCAGCGCCAAATGATTCAGACGGTCATCTATATGGAATATCAATAGTTAAAGTAGAGATGTACTATTACCGAAACCGGAAATGACGTCATGAAAATGAAGAACTAGATTTTAATGACCTCTTCCTACAATAACTACATATTCAGAAGGCTTATAATGATACATAACATTTATAGAAATAAATTCTAGGTGGCAGTAATTTCAGTCGCCATTTTGAAAACCGGAAGTGATACCATATCTCGAAAACGGCTGGACTGATTGGAACGAAGCTTTCGCAATTCTTCATGGAATATCACTTTAAGCTTAGGTATATTCCAAACACAATTTTTCGTATTAACCAAATCGGAAATGGCGTATTTTTTAAAGTAATTAGTCATTGTTGCTCCGATGTATGTTACAAGTTGTGTAAATAAACTTAAAAAATAAGTGATATCCCCATAAAAAAAACACTCCGTGTAAAAATACCAGCCAAGTCTCTTCAACTATAAAAAAATAGAAGAAATCTAAAAATTCAACACTGAAAAGAAGTGATATCAAAAAATGAGCCAGTCAAAACTTAATTTTAAAAACCAAAATATACTTGGCGCATCGTGTATATAAATAGTATAGAAGCATATGCCAAAAATTAAATGTACCTAAATATATATAATATACCTATAATGCCCTTAAAAACGATGCGCCAAGTATATTTTGGTTTTTAAAATTAAGTTTTGACTTGGCTCATTTTTTGATATCACTTCTTTTCAGTGTTGAATTTTTAGATTTCTTCTATTTTTTTATAGTTGAAGAGACTTGGCTGGTATTTTTACACGGAGTGTTTTTTTTATGGGGTAGCTTTTACGTTAAGTCACGCATTGTGGCGGCCATTCTCTTTCAGGTTTGAAAGATGCCAATATTTGTTGTACAAAACACTCAATGTGAATACATTGAAAAAAGTGGTGCAGTCGAGGGTATACGCGGGTATACGCCCCTACCTAAAAATTGTTTTTGACTAGCGTATACCCATCAATAATTCTTGGGGTATACGCTGTATAAGGACGTATACACAATTTTTTGTATAAATAATGCCTAATTAAAAAAATGCCAGTTGAGGTATCATTAAGAATTTTTTGATACAGAAAACCAAATATTATATTGATTTGCCAAAAATTGTTTCAAGAAATCGTTACAATGCACCAAAACGAATGACCTCGAGGATTTTTTTTTTGGAAAGGACCCCCAAACCTTCCTATTTTCCTTCGCGAGTCATTTTCTTGCGTATACCCATAAAACCTTTTAGGACTACACCACTGGTTGATAAGTGAAATCTGACCTGTCATTTTGTGTCAACAACAAGACGGCCATCGCAAATCAATTCAAAACAAAGAAAATACACATCGTGAAATAAATAAAACGCTCGTATCAGCTACGAATATGATCTATCAAACACGATTTACAGCCAGACAACGCCGACACTTTTCAAGTAGGCACAAGGATCTGCCCCTGGATGAGTGGCAACGTAAGCGGCAAAGTCCTGCACGTAAGCATGATTATCAGACAATACAGGAACCTGAGATAATATATTACTGTTGCTGGCTGCATAATCGCCGGTAGGGTCGCCGCTGCTAGGGACAGGGTACGTCAAGTAATAAGTGTTAGTATTTTGGGACAGGTTCCAGACATATTGGGGCCAGTTATACAGGGTAGCGGATGAAGTGTAAGGACTACTATAAGGACCAGCGATGATTACCAGGGTATCGCTCCAGCCCAGATTCAATGTATTTATATCTGGGTAGAAGGAGTTGGGGTAATAGGAGCAGACTCCAGCACAATTCTGTGAGGGAATGTTAGTAGGATAGTCGCTGATGATGACCACACGGGAAGTAGTGGACACGCAGGCAGGAGTGTTAGTAGTGGTGGGAGTGGTAATAGCGGCTTTAGTCGTAGTAATGGTTTTAGTCGTAGTTGCTGTAGGACTGGTAGTAGTGGCTTTAGCGGTAGTTGTGGTAGGAGTCGTAATAGTGGCTTTAGTCGTAGTAGTGGCTTTAGCGGTAGTTGTGGTTGGAGTGGTAGTTGTGGTACGGCCATTACGACCACCGCCCCCGCCGCCGCCGCCACCGCCGCCGCCGCCGCCGCCTCTCTGAGGTATGCTAATTGATCCTTGAAGGCAGATACATACTGAAACATACCGAAAAACTTATCAATGTTGCATGAAAGCTAATAAGTCTATTAGGATACATTATTGAATGGTATACCTTTTTGTGTTATTGCTCATAAAAATGCGCCTATTCTATTATAATCGAAGTACAAATGGGTAATTCCACCAGTGATCGACCAAATTTTTAAAAATTTAAAAATTTCATACAATTGTCTAACTTTCCTCACATTAAAATGATTTTGTGCATACTTTTTACTTTTGAAGATACATGCTTTAGAGTTTTGCAGAACAAGCAAATTAAGGGTTTAACGTCTTGAATAATATATTGTCAGTTTCAAGCGAACTGATATACACAACCAAACTTCCGTGTCGTAAACCCTTATTTTGCTTCTTCCCCAATCTCTATAAGGCCCGTATCTTCTAAGCGGCAAAGGTAAAAATATGCAAAAAAAGAAAACGTTTTTACTTTCATAAGTAATATGTTTCTGTGATGAAATTTAGACAATTGCATTTAATAGTCCGGTGGAATTACCTAAATGATACAGGATAAATACAA
>OW203770.1:7306450-7354450 GCA_934045905.1 Leuctra nigra
TTCTTCTTCTTCTTCTTCCTTCTTCTTCTTCTTCTTCTTCTTCTTCTTCTTCTTCTTCTTCTTCTTCTCTCTCTTCTTCTTCTTCTTTCCTTCTTCTTCTTCTTCTTCTTCTTCTTCTTTCTCTTCTTCTTCTTCTTCTTCTTCTTCTTCTTCTCTTCTTCTTCTTCTTCTTCTCTTCTTCTTCTTCTTCTTCTCCTTCTTCTTCTTCTCTTCTTCCTTCTTCTTCTTCTTCTTCTTCCTTCTTCTTCTTCTTCTTCTCTTCTTCTTCTTCTTCTTCTTCTTCTTCTTCTTCATCTCTTCTTCTTCTTCTTCTTCTTCTTCTTCTTCTTCTTCTTCTTCTTCTTCTTCTTCTTCTTCTTCTTCTTCTTCTTCTTCTTCTTCTTCTTCTCTTCTTCTTCTTCTTCTTCTTCTTCTTCTTCTTCTTCTTCTTCTTCTTCTTCTTCTTCTTCTTCTTCTTCTTCTTCTTCTTCTTCTTCTTCTTCTTCTTCTTCTTCTTCTTATCTTCTTCTTCTCTCTCTTCTTCTTCTTCTCTTCTCTTCTTCTTCTTCTTCTTTCTTCTTCTTCTTCTTCTTCTTCTTCTTCTTCTTCTTCTTCTTCTTCTTCTTCCTTCTTCTTTCTTCTTCTTCTTTTAGATGATGATGATGATTCAGATATCAGGAAACACCGCTATCACCGCCACAGCCTAAACGGCTGAACCGATCGATCTGAAATTTTTACCACATGTGCACTTTTGGCGTCTGAGGTGCCTTTTTATAAAACCAACCGGAAGTCGCCATTTTGAAACCGGAAATGACGTCATATCTTGAAACCGGCTGAACCGATTGGAACGAAACTAGCGTCAAACTATTCGGACGGTCATATATATGAAAATACAATAGTCTAAACAGAAATGTACTATTACTAAAACCGGAAATGACGTCATAAAAATGAAAAATCAGACTTTAATTACCTCTTACTACAATAACTACTTATTCACAAGGTTTATAATGATACAAAACATTTATATAAACAAATTCTACGTGGAGTGTTTTCAGCCGCCATTTTGATAACCGGAAGTGATGCCATATCTCGAAAACGGCTGGACCGATTGGAACAAATCTTTCGCTTTTCTTCATGGAATATCAATTTAAGCATATTTTGGTACCAAACGCAACATTTCTTAATAACCAAATTGGAACTGGCTTATTTTTTTAAAGGAATTAGTCATTGTTGTTTCGATATGTGTTACAAATTGTTTAAATAAACTAAAAAAAATTGTGATATCCCCATAAAAAACACTCCGTGTAAAAATACCAGCCAAGTCTCTTTAACTATAAAAAAATAGAAGAAATCTAAAAATTCAGCACTGAAAAGTAGTGATATCAAAAAATTGGCCAAGTCAAACTTAATTTGAAAAACCAAAATATACTTGGCGCATCGTTTTTAAGGGCATTATAGGTATATTTTATATATTTAGGTACATATGATTTTTGGCATATACTTCTATACTAGATTAATACCCGATGCGCCAAGTATATTTTGGTTTTTCAAATTAAGTTTGACTTGGCCAATTTTTTGATATCACTACTTTTCAGTGCTGAATTTTTAGATTTCTTCAATTTTTTTTATAGTTAAAGAGACTTGGCTGGTATTTTTACACGGAGTGTTTTTTATGGGTCTGTAGTTCTCGCAAGAATATGAATGAATGTGTGCTGTAATGAAATATGCCGATAGAGTACTCGAGTGCCACGCCCACTAGGCACTTCCGGATTCTTTCTGGATTTCTTCTTATGGAAAATAACATGGGGACTTTCTTCGATTACTGGTCATTTATAAACAAAACAGAGTTAAGATAATCGCAATGCACCACCATTAAATTCAATCTTTCATTTATAATAATATGTCAACACATCTATTCAAATATATACCACATTTAAATTGTTCCAAGTTCTACAATATCTAGTGGAGCGGTCGCGCCACCCAGCCAAGTCGTACTGTACGCTCACACTCACTAAACATACCGTAAATGCATAATAAACTGAGGAGCAGACCAAACACTTTTACTGTAAGCAACAACATGGCATTTGCGGCCTACTGGATCTTAAAATTGGAAAATCTCAAATTGTTGCAAAATATCTTAATTTCGAGCTATGGCCCACCCAACCCCATATTCCACATTTGGGAATAACAGTTATGTCATTTGCGAGCTAGAGGGCCGAGAAAACAGTGAAATTACATCACTTTGATCTTTAGATGATTATGATGATAATGATATCAGGAAACACCGCTATCACCGCCACAGCCTAAACGTCTGAGCCGATCGATCTTAAATTTTTACCACATGTGCACTTTTGGCGTCTGAGGTGCCTTTTTATAAAACCAACCGGAAGCCGCCATTTTGAAACCGGATGTGACGTCATATCTCAAAAACGGTTGGACCGATCGAAATTAAACCAGCGCAAAATTATTCAGATGGTCATCTATATTAAATACCAATAGTCGAAAAAGAAATGAACTATTACCGAAACCGGAAATGACGTCATATAAATGAAGAATTAGACTTTAATCGCCTCTTACTTCAATAACTTCATATTCAGAATTGGCTTATAATGATACATAACATTTATAGAAATAAATTCTGTGTGGCAGTTATTTCTTCCGCCATTTTGAAAACTGGAAGTGATGCCATATCTTGAAAACAGTTGGGCCGATTGGAATGATGCCTTCGCAATTCTTCATGGAATATCATCTTAAGCATATATATTTAGCACCAAACACAATTTTTCGTAGTAACCAATTCAGAAATAGCGTATTTTCTTTTAAGGAATTAGTCATTGTTGCTCCAATATGTGTTACAAGTTGTGTAAATAAACTGAAAAAAGGAGTGATATCCCCATAAAAAACACTCCGTGTAAAATACCAGCCAAGTCTCTTCAACTATAAAAAATAGAAGAAATCTAAAAATTCAGCTCTGAAAAGTAGTGATATCAAAAAATGGGCCAAGTCAAAACTTAATTTTAAAAACCAAAATATACTTGGCGCATCGTTTTTAAGGGCATTATAGACCGTATATTATATATATTTATGTACATTTGATTTTTGCATATGCTTCTTTACTATTTATATACACGATGCGCCAAGTGTAAGTTGGTTTTTCAAATTAAGTTTTGACTTGGCCCATTTTTTGATATCACTTCTTTTCAGTGCTGCATTTTTAGATTTCTTCTATTTTTTATAGTTGAAGAGACTTGGCTGGTATTTTACACGGAGTGTTTTTTATGGGGTAATAATAATAGTGTAATTTATTGAGCACATAAAATAGGTACATAATTGGTCTGTATTCAACAATCGAGTCGTTGATCTTCCATACATCCATCTCTTCTCTTCAGCTGCTTCACCTCTTCACCGTTTACTCTTAATACCACCGTCTTCTTAATTCATAAATCATAATAGTCATTATACTTAGTTGTGCTTCAATATCAGTGGTAATATTGGAAGAACATCCAAGCATTTACTTTTTAGCTGAGGGAAAACCACTGAAAAACATTCTCAGCAGGATGTAATCTTGATTCTTGTCTTCCAATGTCATTACTTCACGAATTATCTTTCTTGAATGATAGCGAGTTTATCCTTAACGAGCGTCTTGAAAGCTTTTAAACTTAGGGTCTGCTCTTCTGTTGTTGTTGTGTTGTATGCTACTGAGGCTGAATAGGTAAAACAGTTCTTGAATTTTTTACTTCGATGAGTTCCGAGGTCTAACTTATCTTTGGACCGCGTGTCTCGTAGGTGAATATCATGACGCTTTCTCAACTAATCATTTAAATACTTTGGCTCTCCCGTTCTCAATATCTTGTGCGTTGCGCATGTTAAATGTAGGTTTCTTCTCGCTTCCATCTTTAGCCAATTAAGTTTTTGAATGTAGGGACTTATATGGTGTCTTCTCTTAATATGGAATACAAACCTAGCACAAGAATTCTGGACTTTTTGAAACCGACTTACATCTTTCTTCGAAATACACGGTCCGTAAACGATGTCACAGTAATTCAAATTAAATATTATAAGTGCCTCAACAAGCTTGCTTTTTGTTGATCTTGTCAAAATTTGTTTAAATCTTTGCATTGTTCGTAGTTTGCCGTATTTGCCGTAGTTTTTCGTAGTTTGCCGTAGTTTGCACAGGGTATGACGCCACGAAAATGTACACCGGTGCAAGATGTAAATTCAATGAACTGTCAGTCTACATTTCAACAGCTCATTACATCTTGTTTTATGGTATCCTGAAATTAAAATAACTATAATATGAACTTGATTCAGTGTATAAACTTGAGGAGCACAGAAATACTTCAGTTTTGTTTACTTTTCGTCAACAATCGAAAATTGACGTGCAAGGTCTGACATCATTGTTGAAAATTGTTTCATTTGTTTTTCATTTTTAATACTTCAGTTTTGTTTACTTTTCGTCAACAATCGAAAATTGACGTGCAAGGTCTGACATCATTGTTTAAAATTGTTTCATTTGTTTTTCATTTTTGTATATAGCTGTGTTTAATAGTACATTAATTTCTTCATCAAAATATTTTCTCAAATAATTGTTTGAACGATCGATAGGGAAACTATTTTCGGATTCGAAAGCATTGTTATGTTAAAAACTGGATAAGAAAGGAGGCTGGGCAATACGTACATACAGCTTTTATCCAGAAGTAAGTGTTCACTAATTTACTGTGTAAACGCGAACATAATTTTTATTAGCTGTCGATATAATTACCTACTAATAAGCACTTTTAATAATTGATGGCTTTTGCAATTCGAAGTTTTTCACTGAATTTATAAAAAATTAGATTTCAAAATAACAACATCTTTGTTGGCTAAAACAAACTTTTTGCACTCAAAAATGCAAGTTTTTATACATACGAATGTGAAATTTTATTCAGTGGACATTTTGGCGGGAAAAGGGTATTCCTATCGCGTGATGACATTTTTACCATCCAACAATGAGGTTGCCATGGACATGCCTCTTCTTCTTACCTTTACGTTTCCCCTTATTACCGCCCATCCTTTATAATACCAATATTCAGAAAACAATAGTCACTGTACCAGAGTAAACATACTGACTGAATTTAGATATTCTGCTAGACGACCTGACCACTCTTGGAACACTGAATCTCACTGACTCGACGCAGTGTTGTAAAATAAAATCCAAATCTGAATAAACACATTACGCAATTTGTCTAAATTGGATTCGTTCTTGCTACTCGAGAGAAATAGAATTCCGATGACTCTGTTCTCTTGAGTTGAAACTAAATTAATTTCTTTGGCTGCATCAAATCGTCGATTTCAACTCGTGCCGAACCTTAATAAAAATATTTAGTTTTGCGTAGTACTTTTTATGAATCACCTGTCGATCCCTGGTCAATAAGGTGACCCTCGTCTAATTATGTAAAATCATTTTGATTTTGCAGCGTAAGGCTGCAATCACACGGGGCGTTTTTTCCCGCTCTGTCGCGCGGTTTTTCGCCCTGGGGAGTTTTACACGCGCGTCTTTTGCTCGTCCTGTGTGTTCGCTCCCGTAAGACTCAATGGTATACCTATCTGCTCGGCGTCTCGACGGCGTGCAAAATGCCGCATCTATGGGCATGAAATGCCTTTTACTTGCTTTACAACAAAACAATGAATAAATAAACAAGGTTTTGAGTGTGTTCATAAAAAAATATATTACTCTAAATCATTACAATACTAATTAAATAATCAATTAATTCCCTAATTATAATGTATTAATAATTAAAAATAATCACACCTAATCACACCAGCCCAACGGCTGGTGTGTTGGATACCTCGGTTCTCGTTAGATCACCGAGGTTAAGCAACATTGGGCGCGGTCAGTACTTGGATGGGTGACCATTCAACTCTGCCTTGCCAAGTTGCTGCCGTTGGGCCAGAGAGACTGGGGTGTTTGGGGGTTGGTGTGACGACCACCCTCCACCTGTTATCAGTCTCTCGACGGCGCGGGTTGTGGAGGCTCGTGCTGTGAATGTTACACCGTCCTTCGGAAGGGACGTTAAGCCGTTGGTCCCCTTGGTATCTTTCGTCAGGAGTAGGCTACATGCCGGTACCGGGTTTCCTCTCCTCCCTTCTCTATATTACATTCTCACTAGTGGAGCCTCGGCTCTGTTGAGAATATAGACTTAATAAAAAAAAAATGTGCATCTAAGCAGCATTGGCAATCGAGATCGAAGTCAGTGAACAGTAAAAACATCTGGGAGCTATTAGTACGTCAGTCACGTCTCATTTTGTCGACTTCGACATTTGTTTATATTTAGTACTACGTGATGTTTGTTAAATTCGTTCGTGTGTTGCGGGTTTGCATACCATCTGCATTAGTAACTGAGAATAATTCGAACTAGAGAGCCTGATGACATTGGATAAAACTCACAAAACCATAAAAAGGCGGCCCCTACTTTTTTCTTTATTGCTTGACCTTTTGTTTTAAAAATTTTACAGCATAGAGATAAAGAGTAAATTTGTGCCTCTAGTGCTCCAAAAAAATTAAAAAAAATGTTTTTACGCGTGTTGAGGAGGTGCCAATATGGGCAATATATGGGTCCTTTTGGCACCTCTGCCCTGAAAATACTAAACAAAAAATAACACTTTTGGCGCACTAGAGGCACAGATTTATTATTTATCTATAATCTGTGAAATTTTGAAGACAATCGGTAAAGCCGTTTAGAAAAAAGTAGGGGCCGCCTTTTTGTGCTTCATAAAACATGGATTTCAACAAGTATCGTAGACTCTTAACTGATTGGGATGAAATTTTGTAAAATAAGAGACAATGTTGGTCTTAAAGATAATGCAAAATATGAGTTTGATCGGAATTATCGAAGACAGTTTTTATTTTTCAGCCTATCAGGAGATATTTATTTAAATTTTAACCAATGAACGGTTTTAAAAAAAATTAGGATCTGCAAACAGAGAAGGTTGGTTTTACATGTGTGCAAAATTTCAGATCGATCGCTGAGACGTTGCAACTTGTGTATCGGTTAATATCAGAAAAAAACAAAAAAAACAGATGTCCGTGCCAAAAGAGCCTAAAGGAGACGCTCGCTTCGCTCGCTCAATAAACCTAACAAAATAACGTTTTAAAGCGGGGAAACAGGAACCATGAGGAAAACATGCTTATGAAGACTTACTATAGAAACATTGCATCATGGTTTGTATAGACTATTAGGAAAACGCTCAGTGTAACGCGTTGATGAGCGAGCACGGGTACGTGCAAATTTCAGAACCGGAAATGCGTACACAACGCAAAGAAAACATCACATCCATATTTAATTGAAATATGATCACTAAATCAATAAAAAATTTATTTGCTTTTCATCGAAACTTGAAAATAGCATTTTCAAGCAAATTCAGATTCAATTCAAGTGGCACTGGAAAACATTACTTTCGATACTTCATTATACTGACAGATATTAAAAATATCAATAAGTTCAGACGTTTTTAACTGATTGGGATGAAATTTTGTAAAATAAGAGACAATGTTGGTCTTAATGATCATGCAAAATAAGAGTTTGATCAGAATTATCAAAGATTGTTTTCATTTTTCAGCCTCAGAAGATATTTATTTAAATTTTAACCAATGAATGGATTTCAACAAAAATTAGGGCCTGCAAACAGAGAAGATTGGTTTTACATGTGTGCAAAATTTCAGCTCGATCGAAGAAAAACTCTGACCTGTATAGCCAAAATATGAGTTTGATCAGATTTATCGAAGACCATTTTTATTTTTCAACCTATCAGGAGATGTTTATTTAAATTTTAAAAAATTAATTGATTTCAAAAAAATTAGGTTCTGCAAACAGAGAAGGTTGGTTTTACATGTGTGCAAAATTTCAGATCGATCGGTGAAACGGTCCAACCTGTGTATCGGTTAATAGCAGAAAAAAAAACAAAAAAAACAAAAAAAACAGATGTCCGTGCCAAAAGAGCCCAAAGGAGACGCTCGCTTCGCTCGCTCAACAATTAAAAATATGATGATACTCGCATTAAGTTATATAGATACCACATAATAAGCAATTGATAAAAAGTCAGGGATTTTGAGTTAATTCCAGATTGTCTCAACATGTTAACTTTTGGCAATCGTGTAATTTTTACGCTAAATGTATGCTCTAATTGCTTTATGAAAAAGACTTATGTCCTAGTGGACAGACGGACATAATATTTTCAGGTTAAAAATTGAAAGCAATGCCAACACAAGCCATTTTAAAAGCTATAAACCAAAATCTAAATAATTTTCATATGCCTCCTGTGTTAATAATGTCTTAACATATTCTGAAGAAATAAATTAAAATTCAATATAAGTCGAGAGTTGCAAGTAGTTACAGTACATTTTATGAATTATTCATATTTAAAGTTGAATTATAGAAGAATAATAATGGTGTTATTACAATAAAAAAAAAACGGGGACAAGCATTCGATCATCCTACTATCCTACCAAAAAGTTGAAAATGAAAAAAAGTTGTGACTTGTAGAAAGTAATGTAAAAAACGTGTATTTCGAAATTTGAATACATTGATTAATCCGAAAGTGGTAGGAATTCAGCTTTTGGCCATTCATTTGTGGATTTACCTATCATGGTCGAGATGTACACATTTTCATGTTTGAATCATATTTGGTAAAGTTACGAGACTTTAGTGAATCCCACATTGCTGTGCGGTAACACGCACGGAAATACTTACAGATTCTAAACATCTTTCACAATTCTCTGTTAGTGTCAAAATTCGTACAGATCAGTTGAATAACCGATGCATAATACAAAATAGTTATTGCATGTTATAATAGAATCGCTTCTAATGCAAGGAATACAGCTATTCAAATTTTTAATACCGTGCTTTTCCAAATATTAACAATCAAGTATAACATCAGAGTACCTGTATGATTGCAGCCGATGACGGATGGACATTCAGTTGTTCAGCAGAAATCTGATGAGAGGACAAAACTGCGACTCTGTTGACAATATTCGCGATCTTCTTGACGACTTTTGAGTCGGCTCTATAAAGTCTGGATTGAACCCGGCAAAAACCGTGAAAAAGCACGAGAGGGTAGATCCATAGACTGAAGAGTCGGTTGGCAGTCGAAAGTAAACATTGGGGAGAATATTTCCTAAATCGTTGTATGTTTTGAACTATTTAAATTATGAAACACTATACAAAAAAAAATTTAATCGACTTTATCAATATACACACGAACTTTTAAAAACACAATATTTGTGCACAATCTCGACCTTTTCAAATAATTACACAATTCGAAGACTTACACTCAAGATTAATGTTTTTAATGAAATATTTCGTTTTTTTTTTTACAAAAACCTTCATCAGTCATGAAATCATGAAGTATTCAGTCATAAAAAGTAATAAGAGATGAAGGTTTTTGTAGGTAAAAAAACACGAAAATTTTCATTAAAAACATTAATCTTGAGTGTAAGTCTTTGAATTGTGTTATTTTATTTAAATACCTCAAGAAAGAAGAACTAGCTATTAATCTCGACTTTTTCAGCTTAAAGTCGCGTTTGGGCACAATTATGTTTAAAATTTCGTGTCTACATTGATAAAGTGGACCCAAAATTTGTCATTATTTGAATGGTTCAAAAGTTACAACGATATTTAGGAAATGTTATCCCCAATGTTTTTCGTCAAGTGCGGCCGACTCTGAAGGCCTCGAACACATGTCCCTCAAGATGTCGCGGGGATAATATGACAACGAAGAACATGTTGTGCCAGCCGAGGAAAGTCGAATGGAGCCGATGTGATCTGTTCCTAAACCCCCTCGGGATGATGATGCTTTATGCGCACAAGTCGCCGCCGACTCCCCCCAACCCCATCCTTACCGAACAGGTAGATACCGTGAGATCAATCATTTACTCCATCGCACCCCTATTTCACCAGAATCTAATTATTAACTAAAAAATGTTTTTGACGATATTATTAAGGCTGATGTCTACTACATAGCTCATAACTAGGAAAACGCTCTGAGTAACGCGTTGATGAGCAAGCACGGATACGCGCAACACCTCGAACCGAAATCTTGTATGAAAATCTTCAAAAATTCCAAAAATATTGGTCCCAATAACCATACAAAGTTTTAAGTCGATCGATTGAACCTTTATGATTGAATGGTTCCTTGTTAATTTTCAAAAATCACAGGATCTTGTTCCAAAAATATACCTGGGACCACTTATATGATATACGTGTGTGTACACAATATCAGATCAATCTGTTGATTATAAGTGTCATAATTATGCGTTTGAAAGTTTCTGTTCTAACTACCTTGGAACATTGGAACTGAGGCGTCAATGCTGCCGTGATCCATAGCAACAAGCAAAATGTCCGTAAAATGTCAATAACTTTTCGATTTAAACACAGATGTGTCTGAAAATTGTCAAAAACACAGATAATGTTGGTCCCAATGACCATGCAAAGTTTTAAGTTGATCGGTCAAACGACTCTAGTTGAAATTTCAAAAATCACAGTAAAGATGGTTTTAAATTTTAACCAATGGGAGGATTTGGCTGAAACTTTGTTTGATTGGGTAAAATGTTAGTAGCAATAACTTGTCAAAATTTCAAATTGATCAAACAAACCAATTTTTTTTTTTTAATTTGAACCAATCAGGGGATTTCAAAAAAATTAGGGTCTGCAACGCCCAGAAATGGTCAGTACATGTGTGCAAAATTTCAGCTTGATCAAAGAAAAACTGTGACTTGTATATCGTCAGTAACAAAAAACACACACACACACACACACAAAAAAAAACAGAGGTCCGTGCCAAAAGAGCCAAACGGAGACGCTCGCTTCGCTCGCTCAACAAAAGTTTACCAAATTATGGGCCGCTATATTGTGTTTAACATGTATCAGTTACACTAAAAATTTTAAAATTTTGCGTCTCGTCTCGTCCATATTTTTTTAGAATAGAATAGAAGCATTATTATTCGCAATAAATAAAAAGGTGTACGATACATTCAATATTTTATCCTGTTGGATTATTGATCTTTCATGGAACCTGTAAATATTTTTTTTTGTGCTATACAAAAAAGAATTAGCTTGATCGCATGTATTGTTATACAATACAATATATATTTATATTTCAAACATAACGTCAATTTTATATTTACTATTTACTTCATTTTGCACCGAGTTATATTCCTTTGATACACGATGACATATAACTAGAAAAACGCTCTGTTTAACGCGTTGATGAGCGAGCACGGATACGCGCAACACCTCGAACCGAAATCTTGTATGAAAATCTTCAAAAATTCCAAAAATATTGGTCCCAATAACCATACAAAGTTTTAAGTCGATCGATTGAACCTTTATGATTGAATGGTTCCTTGTTAATTTTCAAAAATCACAGGATCTTGTTTGAAAAATATACCTGGGACCACTCATCTAGTGGAGCGGTCGCTCCACCCAGCCAAGTCGTACTGTACACTCACACTCACTCAACATACCGTAAATGCCTAATAAACTGAGGAGCAGACCAAACACTTTTACTGTAAGCAACAACATGGCATTTTCGGCCTACTGGATCTTAAAATTGGAAAATCTCACATTGTTGCGAAATATCTTAATTTCGAGCTATGGCCCACCCCACTACTTATACCAAATTCGGGAACAACAAGTTATGCCATTTGCGAGCTAGAGGGCCGTGAAAACAGTGAAATTACACCCCTTTTAAAACCTATCTGATGATATCACGAGACACCGCTATCACCGCCACAGCCTAAACGGCTAAACCGATTGACTTGAAATTTTTACCACATGTGCACTTTTGGCGTCTGAGGTGCCTTTTTATAAAACCAACCGGAAGCCGCCATTTTGAAACCGGAAGTGACGTCATATCTCGAAAACGGCTACACCGATCGGAATAAAACTATCGCCAAATGATTCAGACGGTCATCTTTAAGGAATATCAATAGTCAAAATATACATTTACTATTACCGAAACCGGAAATGACGTCATAAAAATGAAGAATCAGACTTGAATCACCTTTTACTACAATAACTACATATTCAGAAAGCTTATAATGATACTTAACATTTATAAAAATAAATTCTAGGTGGCAGTAATTTCAGCCGCCATTTTTAAAAAAGGAAGTGATGCCATAGCTCGAAAACGGTTGGACCTATTGGAACGATGCTTTCGCAATTCTTCATGGAATATCATTTTAAGCTTATATTTAGTACCAAACACAATTTTTCGTAGTACCCAATTCGGAAATTGCCTATTTTTTTAAAGGAATAAGTCACAAGTTAGGAACAAGTTGTGTAAATAAACTAAAAAAATTATTGATATCCCCATAAAAACACTCCGTGTAAAAATACCAGCCAAGTCTCTTAACTATAAAAAAAATAGAAGAAATCTAAAAATTCAGCACTGAAAAGTAGTGATATCAAAAAAAGGGCCAAGTCAAAACTTCATTTTAAAAACCAAAATATACTTGGCGCATCGTTTTTAAGGGCATTATAGGACATTTAATTTCTGGCATATACTATACTACTATATACACGATGCGCCAAGTATATTTTGGTTTTTAAAATGAAGTTTTGACTTGGCCCTTTTTTTGATATCACTACTTTTCAGTGCTGAATTTTTAGATTTCTTCTATTTTTTTATAGTTAAGAGACTTGGCTGGTATTTTTACACGGAGTGTTTTTTTATGGGGTATGATATAAGTGAGTGTACACAATATCAGATCAATCTGTTGATTATAAGTGTTATAATTATGCGTTTGAAAGTTTCTGTTCTAACAACCTTGGAACATTGGAACTGAGGCGTCAATGTTGCCGTGATCTCTAGCAACAAGTAAAATGTCCGTAAAAATGTCAATAACTTTTGGATTTAAACACAAATGTGTCTGAAAATTGTCAAAAACACAGATAATGTTGGTCCCAATGACCATGCAAAGTTTTAAGTAGGTCGGTTAAACGGTTCTAGTTGAAATTTCAAAAATCACAGTAAAGATGGTTTTAAATTTTAACCAATGGGAGGATTTGGCTGAAACTTTGTTTGATTGGATTTGGGTATAAAATGTTAGTGGCAATAGTGGCAATGTTAGTGTTAGTGGCAAAGAAGAAGAAGAAGAAGAAGAAGAAGAAGAAGAAGAAGAAGAAGAAGAAGAAGTGGAAGAAGAAGAAGAAAGAAGTGTTTTGAAATGATGAATTTAATGTTTAGTTTATAAGAAATGAAATGTGACAGGCTTGGCCAGCCGGCATTGTGGTATATTTATTTGTGTGGCCTATAATATTGTTTAGCAATTATCCTACTCCATAAAATGTTTGGAAAGGTGCTTTATATATAATAAAGTATGCTGTGATAAAAAAAAAAAAATCAAACAATCAAATCGAAAGATATTTTTTTTTAAATTTGAACCAATCAGGGGATTTCAAAAAAATTAGGGTCTGCAACGCCCGGAAATGGTCAGTACATGTGTGCAAAATTTCAGCTTGATCAAAGAAAAACTGTGACTTGAATATCGTCAGTAACAGAAAAAAAACACACAAAAAAAAAACAGAGGTCCGTGCCAAAAGAGCCAAAAGGAGACGCTCGCTTCGCTCGCTCAAAAAGTTTACCGAATTCGGCTTATTATAATAAATTTTCCCTACACAAGTTTCAACTTTAATTGATTCCCCACTCATTGTGAATTGTGATATATATAAAACGAACTAAATGCAAATAAAAAATACTATAGTTTGATGATACGTAGCAGCTATTTGATTCTCACAATTATTTTGTGGAAATCACAATATATTATTGTGTTTCAATATGTTTGTATTAAATAATAAAGATCGTTTTTTAAAATAATTAGCAGATCTAATAAAAAAATTAAATAATCTCTCACTCACACTCCCCCCCCCCCCACTCTCTCTCTCTCTCTCTCTCTCTCTCTCTCTCTCTCTCTCTCTCTCTCTCTCTCTCTCTCTCTCAATCTGACTTAAATTATCTCTTATAACAATAACTACATATTCATAAGGCTTATAATGTTACATAACATTTATAGATACAAATATTAGGTGGCAGGGTTGTCAGCCGCCATTTTGAAAACCGGAAGTGATGCCATAACTCGAGAACGGCTGGACCGATTGGAACCAAACTTTCGCTATACTTCATAGCATATTATTTATAGCATTTACATAGCAACAAGCACAACTTTTCTTAGCAACCAAATCACAAAGGCGTATTTTTTTAAATGAATAATAAATAGTCTTTGGTGCCACAATATAATGTTACAAGCTGTAAGAATAAACTGAAAAAAGGAGTGATATCCCCATAAAAATCACTCCGTGTAAAAATACCAGCCAAGTCTCTTCACCTAAAAAAAAAAATAGAAGAGATCTAAAAATTCAGCACTAAAAAGTAGTGATATCAAAAAATTGGCCAAGTCAAAACTTTTCAAAAAATACTTGGCGCATCGTTTTTTTAGGACATGTATAGATGAGTACATTTCATTTCCTGCCTACTTCTATACTATATATATGCACGATGCGCCAAGTATTTTTTGAAAAGTTTTGACTTGGCCAATTTTTTGATATCACTACTTTTCAGTGCTGAATTTTTAGATTTCTTCTATTTTTTTTTAGGTGAAGAGACTTGGCTAGCATTTTTACACGGAGTGTTTTTTATGGGTTTATCTACATCAGATTATCATATCGTTTGCTGTCAATTGGGATGTAATCATTTTGAATGCACAGAACGAATTCAAAAGTCAATAACAGTATTTACTAAACAATTTAGACCATGTAGATATAAGTACGATTGCGGCAAATTAGAAACGAGACTCCTTTAATTTATCATGATTAAGTAAATATAGTGATGCCAACATCATGATGCTGCATTTTTATCACACGATGTGACTGCACTTGAAGTGTCTTTAAATTACTTGAAATTAAAATATCACCAGTTTCGAGAGTTCATCGGAATCCTAAGGTAAGATATAACACTGTGCTTTCATAATTGACAGAATAGAAATCGCATTTTTTTCCCATGAAATAGACATTGTTTATAATATCCTACATCTTTTCATTGTAGTTATCATATTATTTATGTTTTGATATCCTACATCTTTTCATTGTAGTTATCATATTATTTATGTTTTGATATTTGATATTTTGACAATTATGATACTTGAAACTGCACAATCCAAATTTTACAATTTTAATTTTGTGGATAATAAATCTGTACTTTGCATGAAACTCTAGAATAAAATTGGCTTATGATTGAAATTGTCGAATTATTTGAATGGTACAGTGTAATATGGACTTGACAGAATCCCGAAAGTTTCATTTTTTTATAAATCTTAATTTTAATATCAAGAGGTTTCGAAATTTCAATCTGAGCTAAAGTCATAGTTAAAGTTCACCAATTTTCATCTGCTTTTGGTATCAAGGAACGATGATATTAAATCAGCCCCCACCCCCTTCGTTCTGTTTTAATGAAATTTAATATATTTACAATATACTCATTTGTTTCGTTTTTGAACTTTGATTGACAATTAGATAGATAATGTGCTTTTCGTGTTGCCCGCCGATTTCGTGACGTTGAAGCGTTGTGTTGAAGATAGAAGATGAAAGTTGTGCTTAGATATGAATTACTCTTTGTGCATATGTTATGTAACCTAGGTATTCTAATTTCAGAATTTGAGTAATATTGAAATTCCGCGAAATATCTATTCAACTTTCATGAAAAAATAACCGCTCATTACTTCTAGACACATTTTTCAAAAAATGATTAATATACAGATTATTCAGAAGGTGTAGGCTAATTCTTTAAAGGCCGGATTTTCAATACTCTGCTACATTTTAAACAGTTGATTTGGACTATATTGCCATGGTCACAACTAATTAATTGAATAACAATTTAATATTATAAATTACTTGTTTATAGTAAATTATTGACAAACTGTCTCAGCTCGCTCGGCAGTTTTAGGAAATTGAGAGAGAAAAATTGTTTTATAAGTCGGTGTAATTTGATAGGATGCTACATCGCTTACATGATCAGTCTGATTGTATATTAGTAGCACTTTTTATTTATTGCTTCATGCCTTGTTAATTAGGCGCTGATTATAGAACAAAACCGCGCCAAACCCGACCAATAGATCTCATATTTTAATCATGATTGATAAAAGACAATATTATGGTTACCACTTTGTTACATTTTTATAATTAAATTTCATACAGCACAGCACCCAGCACCGGCACCCTGCAATATAGGGCAACTGGTTATGAATATCGAAAACGCTAGCAGAGGTGACATTGTATTGAACCTATCTACATTTGCATCGCTTACTGTCATAACTTTGCTCCTACTATGTGGTCAGCATTTGTCGGGCACGAAAACGCTCCGTGTGAGAGACGGACGAGCGACGGACGAGAAACGGAGCGTTTTCGTGCCCTACTAATGCTGACCACATAGTAGGAACAAAGTTATGACAGTAAGCGATAAAAATGTAGATAAAAGCTCAATACCTATGTCACCTATGGCTTGGTTTTTCGATATTCATAACCGTTTGCTAAATATGTCATTTTGTCTTTTGTATTTCGCTCTAAAACTGCTCAAAACCGGCCGTTGGTCGGAAAAAATTTATGACCGTTCAACATTATTATGAGCCATCTTCAACGGTTTGGCAACAATCTCAAAATTGGTGGACCCCTTCCATAAATCAAACGCGCATAAAATGCGATCCAAATCATATCGTGACCTAATTCTTATAATTAACTGATAAAACATTCAAGTGTCTTGTATCTCATTAAGATAACTTGTAAGACCCGCATCATCGTCACTGATTGTCCCTCAGAATGCTGCGCATGCTCCTGACACTCGGCGTCCTGGCGGTTGCCATGGCAACCCGCGATGACGTCATCGCCCGCAACTATGACGCAACACCACGTGACGTCTATCCCGGCCTCGGTGAATACTTCTTCGTGGGAGTCGCCGTCAACTGGACCCAAGCCGTCGTGGTAGGTGATGACGTCACTCATCTGTATTCTGGCTGCATACCGTATTTTGATCCAAACGCCCAGTTTGCCTTTCCCTTTAATATTGACACGTGATCACCTGGGCGTAAACTTGAGTCGAATCTCGTCGAATGAATGAAAATACAGGCATCCATGTTGGATCAGAACGCCCAGGCTTTTGAGTTGAGGCATATTGGGCACATATTTGAGCTCGTTTGTATGAAGCGGCAAGTATTTAATCAGTAAATCCTATGGTGACGTCACTCGCCCAATTTGCCCCTATTGTGGAACGCACCCTCTGTGTAACGACCTCACAGGTAGAAGGTCGGAAGTCCATTCTCTCGGTTGTGCATTGCACACATTAGGGATGATCTAATCAAACTGGGCATTTGACTGATGTCAACAAATACAGTATATTATTCATGTATGAGTCATTCCCCCATAACAAATTGTTTGAAGTAAGAATTACTTGATTTTGAGCTTAACGGAAGAATCATTAAAATATGGTACATAAAGGTACAAAATGGTACAACCACCTTAGTAAGTCTAAAAACTATGCCTCAATCTCATTTAAAAGACACTGATTAATGTGACAACTTCAACACTAGTTTTAACTTAATAAAACACCATAAATGAGTTATCTCTAATCACCAGGGTTGTCAAGTAAGTGCTGCTCATCTGGCCGTCATAGACTCAGATGCGGAGGCTGTGGCAATACAAGAGATGATGTTGAAGTATGGACCAGAGTACATCCATCTCGGATTCCACGACCAATGGGAAGAGGGGAGGTACATCAACGTCCTTGGTAAATCACTTTTAAAATATCAGGTTACATGAATGCCGAGTATGCTTTGAATACGACCTACATCTGTATTCGAAATATACGGTCCGTAAACGATGTCACAGTAGTTCAAATGAGATATTATTTGTGCCTCAACAAGGTTGCTTTATATACATATATTCATAGAGTTATTTCCCTGTATACCCTTCAGGTGCAAAGTAGATGCGTAAACTGAAAAAACGGAGACTACAGTTTGTGCAAGTTTAGAAATAACCTTGTATAATGGTTACAATGGTTGCAGGTCAATCTATCGATGCTGCTTGCAACGGAGGCGCGCATTGGGCGCCCGGGGCACCATCTGGCGACACTGACCACAACTGTGGCGGTTACGATGTGGAGGGATTCAGAGATATTCAGTGCAGTGAGATACGACAGTTCTTCTGCGAGCTGAACAAAGCAGATGAAGGTGAAATGTGAGTCAGAAGACTGTATTGAAAAGACTGAACAAACCAAAACCTAAAACTTTGTGCATTTGAAAC
Organism: Leuctra nigra; assembly: GCA_934045905.1. Classification (NCBI taxonomy): domain Eukaryota; kingdom Metazoa; phylum Arthropoda; class Insecta; order Plecoptera; family Leuctridae; genus Leuctra; species Leuctra nigra. The sequence continues at coordinate 7,324,753 of OW203770.1, forward strand.
TGTGGCTCAAATCTCAATTTTTGTTCAAACAAAGTGTCGCTTCAGAGCATTTTTTTATTCATTATTTTTTTAAACTCCTTTATTGATAACCAGATAATAATACATACATAAATTCCACAAATTCTCATCTGTGGAGATGATTCCAAAAAATAAAAATACTAACACCTAGATCGCATTCACGGAGTTTCAAACAATCTACAAAATAAGGAAAATACACACATTTAATATAGAAAACAGTTCATATAAAAAATAAAAAATAAACATAATTAAATCAGGTTTCAATTTAGAAGTAGGTGAAGTGCGTAAATCAAAAAGCCATGATTTCAGAAACATATCAAGTTTGGAGAAGGATTCATGAGATCTTTGATTATCATGAAGTAAGTTAAAAGTAATAGGTGTACAATATAATCAAGTCTACGTTTGCCATTCTTGTTGCACCAAGGAGGAATATAATACTTTTGAAGCAATGCTAAGCGAGTATTAACTGGGTGATTTTGTAATTTTTTGTGCTCGTCACTGAAATAATACTTTAAAATATAACGATATTTAGAACGTATTGCACTGGTAGAAAATAACATTCTAAATAATATCTGGAAATATTATAATCTAAATTGAATTTTAGGTGATTAGGAACTATTATACTAATAATTTTATCTTGCAAAGCGACAATCCTGTTGAAGAAATAATCAGAAGCATTTCCCCAAGCTTACAACCCATATAACAAGTGCGATTAAATATCCTGTTTGTTTACATTAGATTTCCAGCACGGATTTATCTTGGTTCCACCGAAATTGATTTACAGTTATACTCCCTCGTTGCCGATTGATTATCTACCTATAAAATATGTAACTTATAAAGGCACAAAAAGCGTATTCGAAGAATGGTTTGTCAATTGTCATCGCCTTTTATTTTCGTAGTTACGATTCAGTAATCAGCAGAATTGGAATATGATAATTTTATTTTTATCTAGATTAAGATAAAGATAACCAACCAAAAATTTATCTAGATAAGATAATAGATACATTTCCAAGATAATAGATAGCTAGATAATAGATAAAGATGAAAAATAAATACTTTCCGTATTATTTTTGAATCCTAATTTCGGAACTCGAGTTTTTTAATAAAAAAAAATGGCCGTCATGTTAACAAGCCAACTTAATGCGACTAAACGGAGATGATTTTCCTTTTTCATGTCATCTTACATTTGATGTTCGTGCATGTTCATACACACAAATGCATTTAGACAATATTTTGTGTCTATAGATAAAGATAGCCAATTATTTAATTCCTATATAAGATAATAGATAAAAACTAACGACCTAGATAATTTTATCTCTATACGTCACAACACTGGTCATCAGAGTGTGAATATTTCCAGGCCTGGCTACATCGTGGTGCCTGATTTCGGTCTGTACAAGTACTACGCTGTGCCTGCTGTTTGGACGGCAGGGGACGAGCAATGCCGCAAAGACGGAGCTAACCTCTGGGTCGCACACTCTCAGGCCGAAATAGATGCAATGAAGTTCCAGTTCGATCTGATCGCTCCGTTCAGTCTCCTCACTTCAGTGCATCGATTCTTCGGAGACAATGACAACTTCCTCACTGTCACAGGTAACTTCTTACAGACACGTTAAGACGGCTGGGTAGTGAGTTTGACCTTGTAGAGTTTTTAAATCGATTTGTATCAATATCTTTTACCAATGTAATTGTAAACAAAATAAGGCTTTGTACGAGTTTTCAGAACGGCTCAATGAAAATAATTCCATAGCTTGTAATGGTTTATTAGATTTACACTATCCTACAGATGTTTAGTGCCATAATTTTACTAATTTTCGGGTACTAAACATATGTTGGACAAAGTAAATTTAATAAACCATTACAAGCTATGGAATTATTTTCATTGAACTGTTCTGAATACGCGTACATAGCCCTATTATGTTAACTAGGAAAACGCTCTGTGTAACGCGTTGATGAGCGAGCACGGATACGCGCAACACCTCGAACCGAAATTTTGTCTATGGAAAATGTTATTAAATTTAAAAGCCAATATTTATTCTTGAATTTCTTCACAGACTTGTATAAAAATGTAGTCTCAAAAATTTCTAAAATATTGGTCCCAATAACCTTGAGAAGTTTTAAGTTGATCAATTGAACCTTTCTAATTAAACGGTTCCTTGATAATTTTCAAAAATCACAGGATCTCATTAAAAAAAATATACCTGGGACCACTCATATAATATTAGTGTGTGTACACAATATTAGATAACTGTTGAACGGTCATCAGTTTCATCAAAGATAATTAATGCTTTAATTATCTTTGGTTTCATGCGTTTGAAAGTTTCTACTCTAACTACCTTGAATTAGAACTGAAGATTCGAAGATGCCGTGAAATATGAATTACGAGAAATTTGACAGCCAACACACAAAATATCCGTAAAATGTCAATAACTTTTGAATTTAAACACAGATTAGTCTGAAAATTGTCAAAAATGCAGATAATGTTGGTCTTAATGACCATGCAAAGTTTTAAGTTGATAGGACAAACGGTTCTTCTTTAAATTTCAAAAAGCATATAAAATATTTTTTTAAATTTTAACCAATGGGAGGATTTGGCAGAAAATGTGTAAGATTGCGTACAATGTTGGTCGTAATGAATTGTCAAAATTTCAAATTGATCGGAACAACCAATCGAAAGATATTTTTTTTTTAAATTTGAACCAATCACGGGATCCCGTTCAAAAACGATCCCAGGGACCGCATAGAGTCCGTTAATATGTGTACAAAATTTCAGATCGATTGCTTGAGCGGTTTGACCTGGGCAGTGAACACAAACAAACAAACAAAAAACAAAAAACAATAACAAAAAAAAAAAAAAAATCACACAGAGAAAGTGCCGTAAGAGTACCGTGGTGACGCTCGCTACGCTCGCTCAATTACATTGGTAAAAGATATTGATAAAAATCGATTAAAAAACTCGTCAAGGCCACGCTCAATTGTGTTGATGCATCACATGGGTGCAAATACATAAGAAACAACTTTGTTATCGCATGACTATGATCTCATTTCAATGTTATCAACGCCTTCTCGGTTGAAATGAGAAGTTGACACGCGATAACATTTCATATAATCATACCCCCAGGATTATTCAATTTCTGGTCAACTCTGGAACTTTCTCTGTTTATTTTTTTTGTCTTCACTCTAAAAAAATTCTGTGCGATTTTACATGTAATGTATATGGCATCTTCAGTCTCACGCTCATTCGAGGTAAAATTTACCATACACCGAACTGTTAAAATAACATAAACATGTATGGTATTTTTTCACAGACAGATATGAATATTTAGCAAGACATTGTCGATGCATAAAATCCAGGTATTTACCGTTAATTATACCCATACACCGAACTGTTAAAATAACATAAACATGTATGGTATTTTTTCATGGAAGATACGGATAATTGGAAAAATATAATTTAATTTTTATTGATTACTCAACCAGTTTTAATCAGATTTCATTTCTGTAAACGGATTTATATAGACAATTTTAAGTATGATCAGTACACTTATATAAATTATTTCACCCCAACCGGCCTCGAACCTGCGATCTTGTGTGTAGAACCTCATAGCGCTAACCCCGGGACCACGGCGCCAAGTGAGGAACAGAGCGGTTGAAACTGTTCTCGATCAGTTGAGTTATAAAGTTGTGTTTGTGGGCAAAATTAATTTTCACGAGTTATGAATATAATGATTATAAAGTTTATGAATTTCATTAGTTTGTAAGTTATGTCACTATATTACTTACCGTCATTATAGACGTGAAATAAAATACCATACATCGAACTGTTAAAACTAAAGCGGATGTATACCTGTGAAGTTATCTCCTGTCACTGTCTAATTGCCGGCTCAGTGGAGATGTCAGTTGACATCCGTGATCATTAGAAAGAGGGCTACCGCGTTCAGGTAGAAAAACAAAATTTGTATGATATTTTAGTTGCAACTGGACTATTATATTTTACTCTTCTGAGCCTGTGTTTATTTAACACAACAATTTCGTTTAAAATGTACAACTTTCATGATAATTTAAATGATACTATGTAGCACTAAACTCAAATTACCAATATTGTCACTGTAATTTGAAAAAACATATACATGATTGTATATTTATACGCTACTTTGTCTATGCAAAATTACGAAATTTTTTTACAGTGTTGTTTTGATTTTTTGAAGACAATGCCCAGATAATCCCGTTCATCGAATATAATATCTGAATATGCATACACACTAACTAATCTCATATCGCTTACAGGTATCACACACACAGGTATTGATTTTGAACTAATCATGCGATTGGTTTAAATTTGAAAACGGAACATATCAATTTCAATTTTTGCATGGTCTTTGGCAACACTGTAGAAGTTCTGACAATTTTTATACAAAGCTGTCAAGAACTTTGAGTTATTGATATTTTACGAACATTTTAGACTTGTTTTGAAATAGTTTTCATATCTTTTCAAGGAAATGCCCAAGAAATATTAATCAGTGATCCTTAAATGAATTTGATTATAGATTGTTCTCCTAGCTTTTTCCACATTCTCACATTCACAGGTATTAATTCATATGCAATATTGTGGTTCGCTTATTAAATCGTTACACAAAGCGCTTTCCTAGGAGATAATCACGAAAAAACACACATTTTAAGAAAATAATCTGTTTGATGCCCTGGTAAAATACCGTTAATATAAATATTCCATGTTTTTACTCGTTTACTTTTGAGATTCTTCTTGTAACAAGATATTTACTGTTATTTTAGTATAATCATTTCATGCTTCTAGGAGTGTCCCTCACCGACTTGGAATATCAGACATTTTACGCCAATGAACCCTCTGGAACTTTCCTTACACACCCCTTCACTGAGTACCACGAGGAAGGGCTGCTGAAGGGACTCAGGACGATCGACTCCTCATCCGCTCGGCCCTTCATCTGTGAGCGGGACATTTTAGGATAACAGGTAATGAGCTAAGGTACAGTGTACCATCGTTGTTCGTGATCAGGGATTTGAGCACACTCTAGTAGTGCTGAGAGCATCCTTTAAGTGAACAAAATAAGTGCAATCTTGGATTATGTTAATGATGAACTAAAAAACAAAATCTTCGTCTCCACGCTTATTATATCAAATGTATTGCTTTTAGATATCATTTATCTGCCGGCTTCAATTTAATTGATTCGTCGCATCTCCGAATGTTGCACGTTTTATGACTAAATAGCCACTTCTCACACGTGAGGGTCAAATGTGACATAGAGCTTTTAAAACATTCACTTTAAATGTCATGATGGTAAAATTTATGAAATCTATGATCTCAAAAAATGTAGGTAATTAGTGAAACCATATTCCTTTTATAAACTCTCAACAATATTATATTGTACTTACTAATTTAAGATGTTAAGTTTAGACATGGAAGCTCAAGGCTATAGCCAATGATGTACCAATTACCAATTACCAATGAGTTGTTTTCTCCCCAAACCACCACATAAGTGAAGCATTACAATTGAAAAGATTGCAATTCTTTTGAAAAAAGCAACTGGATGTGACTGTACAAAGTACCTAATGCTAAGTTGCAGAACATTCAAATATAATTCCTGATTTATTTTGCAGAGAACTGGTGACGTGGATTGGGAGGCCCTGCTTCAAAATACTTATACTTTATTAATTATTATGCAATACAACAATTTTGATAATTTTCTCATGAGATATTTTGTTACGTTAGTTGATCATGGGCACTTTATTTAGAGCTATCCTTATTTATTTTCTTAATGCCCGCAGATTAATATACCTATATACCTCTCACATTTTTATTCTTTAAAATTGCTAAAGTGATATTTTATTAATAAATGTTTATTGTAAGTAACCAACAAGTTATTCTTTCTGAACTCATAGTTTTTTTTTTATCAAGATTTATTTATGCAATGACGAAATGTTTCTAATCTAAGTGTATTTTTTATAACTAGCTACTCCAGTCAGTCAGATTACAAATTACAAAATACAAATTACAATCCAACTGGAGTAAATTTAGAGAGAAAAAGAATCCATTTTTGATGAGAACATCTTATCAAAGTTACAACCACTAAACCTTTGTAACTATCAAAGTTTTTTTTTGTGTACTTTGATGTCTTCTGAAAGTTACCATCAACCACTTATAAGTGGTGTAACTTTGATAGGTCACATGATAAGTGACAGTCTGATAGTGTATTAGCATAGAGGTAAGAAGGGTATTAGTCTATGTTTTTTTACCGTATAAACCCGTTGATTTCAGATCTAGGTTCAAGGATGAGCTTAGGGTTGTTACTTGGTACATTTTTTAAATTAAATTTTGTATGACGCCCAGCGAGACAAGAAGAAGAAATTAGCTCATTTAAAAAAAGCTAATTATTACATATTAACAAAGCAAAATATTCAAAATGTACCATGTGATTACCTCAAGTTTTCCTTTTATCTAATCATCATTAAGATTTCAAATAATTTCGTCAACCCGTTTCGTCTCCAATCGTATCCCAAAAAAAGTTCCTGCAAAAAGCAGCAAAATCAAAAAGATGAGGAACTTTGAAAGTGGAATGATATTTTTAAACTTTATTTTTAAAATTTCATTTGAACTGCAAAGAAGCATGCAAATTTGCAGGTTGATCAGAGAAACAATCCATCGCTACAAACGCGAATAAAAAAATCCCGAGTTCCAAAAAAAGAGTCATAAAGGAGACGATCGTTTCGCTCGCTCAACATAACATAACTTTTCGGTTTCTTCCGCTACTTTGCTTGTAGGATACCCAAACCATCTAAACAACAGAATTATCATTACAATAATTGACAATAAAGTACTTGAATATATAGATACCAAAATGAAGTATTACATTCTGAAATGTTTCCATTGTAATGCAGATGGCATTACAACAAATGGTTTATTTACCATCGACATCATGATGCGCATTAATGTTTTGAAGCTTTCCGACGCATCAAACCAGTCACTATTGTAGGCAGCTTCCCTCACTAGCGAGCTCTGGAACAAATTCATGCTGTTATAAAGCCAAACTCATCAAATCCTCTTTTCACAAGATATTTTTCTAGATGGAGATTAAAATCAATAGTGCCGAAACCTATCAAGTTTTTCTTCTCTTATTTTAGATTGTGAATTTTGGTTCAAATTCATCTCAAGTACATAATCTGTATAGGTACACTCAAACAAATGAGTAAAAGTAAGTGCCTACTAGAGTAAGATAATACATTAGCACATACTTCATGGAATGATGCCATCAAACCTAAATCAGACAATCCATGTTTTTCGAGGTATCGTTTATCATTTGTTCTAGTTTACACAGAAGATATTATAATCGCTACTGTCAGTGCTGAATTCTTATATCTACTTTTTAATTTTTTAATTGAGTAGACTTGTCTGGTCTTTTTTATACCTACGGAGTCAATGACTAGTTAAGAATAAGTAAGAACTGAACTGAGCGGAAAAAGATTAGTTTAAACTCTTACCTGGACTGAAAGTTGATCGGATAGCCAGCAGTAGGCCATTAAAAATGCGGAGCACCAAGTAATTCCCGTAATAATTACCCAAACAATTTGCGTGTCCCCAGAAACCTGAAATGCAAGGATTTTTATAAAATATCATTGCGGTTATATTTTAACTGGGTTAATTAGTTTATTTTTTTAACGAATTTCGCACCCCAGAATGAAACGGTTTTAGCCCAAAAATTTACGTTTTGAGTTAGATTGTGTAAAATATTCCTAATTTAATTTTAATTTTTTGTAAGATAATAATGATATCTTTAAAATAATACAATTTTAATGTAGATCAACCGTTTGAAAACTCAAATATATATATATTTTGAAATTGCTATAATGAATTACTATTTCCAACATTTCAACTATATTTAATTATTAAAGAAAAATAAAATATCTCCAACTCCGTCTTATAATGAGAATGAAAATAACACAGGAGCTAATTGAAAATCACTTCGTTTTTGGTTTATAACTTTTAAAATAGCAAACATTGGTAACGTTTTCAATTTTTTTCCTAGTAGAATGTCCAACTATTTACCAGAAAATAAGTTTTTTGTTCAAAATTGGTATTATATAAAAATTACATCTTCATTATTAGCCTTAGGCCCGGTATTTCAATACTCTGCTAAAGTCTCAATTAGCTCTTAACAGTTAGTTAGTGGTCATTCTAGGAATGTCATTGGTTGTTGCCATGGCAATATAGTCCTAATTGACTGTATAAAAGTTAGCAAGGCATTGAAAGACCGGCTCTAAATGTGACACGATTTTACTTGGCTGCCATAAGATAACATGGGGCAGATAACTCAATATATATCAGAAACTAGATACGAGAAGTGTTTAAGGTAGAACCACCATAACCTCAATGTTTCCGATTTACTTAATATTTTGGTGACTTATTGATAATCATGCAATACACAATCCATGAAAAAATGAAACACTTCTCGTGTCCAGTTTCTGAGAAAAATTGATTTGTCTCCTCCATGTTATCTTATGGCGGAAAAAAAATCGTGTCATTTTTAAGCTAAAATGATGATCTATTTTTTTTGTCTCGATAGATTTGAGCAAAAAACTTTTTTTATGGTAGACATATGGACATACTATCAGGAAAAAAATTGAAAACAATACCAACGTGTGCTATTTTAAAAGTTATATATACCAAATTCGAAATGATTTTCCTATACCTCCCATGTTAAAGTTTTGTTCATCCTCTGATAACATAAAATTGAAAACTCATTTTTGGACTGGAGTTGCAAACTTCAGAACATTAAATGAGTCTGTTGTACTTAAATATAGTTGAAATGTAGGAAAACGTTTTTTAAACTTGTAATTTCAAGAATATTTTTTTTTGTATATGTCGATCGATTGCTCTACCTTAATTTTTGAGAGATGGTGTATGGCATGATTATCAATAAGTAGACAAAAACTAATGAAAATAAAGACCTAATGAATACCATGCCCCAATTGGCTAGCCGCTATGAATCTGTCATTGATTTCCTTGTCGAGTGATGCGATTTGTAACGTGACTCACCGCCGTGACAGCAATAACTCCAAGTGATGAGACAACAATGAAGAACAGGATGCAGCTGAAGAAGACCGGCTGGAATGCCGACACAAATTCACCGCATACACTGAAACAAAGAGATACAACGTTACATTTGCAGGAAGGAGAGCGGGGATAACTTATCTGGAGATAGTATAGGCGCACAGCCCTGGAAAATATTTAATTTCATAATGAGGCAATAGAATCAGGGGGGGATTCCCCCCTCCTCTCCCCCCCCCCCCCTTCCTACGCGCCTGTAGTGAATGACGAATATGAACCACATCCATGGAGTATATACCTACTACTAGAGAGCCCCGCCATGCAATACATGACACAATGAGCTCTCTTATCTGGGCAAGGCAAGGCACAACAGAAGATGGACCGTGCACCATTAAAATTAAACTAATCTTATATGTTGGCAAAGAATTGTCTCTCGTGACAATTTTTTTTACTCTCACGGAATGACCTATCATAAATGCAAATCAATGCTCTGTTATAGTAATATCTGTGGAAGGTACATTAACTCCAATGCACACCTGTTGTGTATACATACACGTAAGAAAATGTGTAACTGTTTTGAAGATACGAAACAGGTATATGGCTGCGTGGTAACGCTCGGAACTTGTATTCCGGAGGCCCGGGTTCGATTCCCGCGGTCGTCCTTCCTGACTGGGGTTTTTTCGTGGTATTCCCTCAGTCGACAGGCAAATGCTGGGAAGGTACCCTACTAATAGGCCACGACCGCCTCCTTCCCACCTTCCATCCTTACCTACTCTTCACCATCATCTCCCAATCATCATCATAATCATTCATCCGTCGCCATTAGCCTCGCTGCAGAACAGTGCGACGTTAAGCCCCAGACAAAAAAAATGTTTTGAAAATATTTAAATAAATCGTGAATAACTTAATATTAAAACATTTTAAGCTTGATAAAAAATATGAATATACGACTCAATGAAGATTAAGAGTCGACAGGACTCGCAGAAAATTTCGATTCCGATGTGAAAAAAATCTTAGAAATGCATGAAAATGCAGTAGCTCTGGGTTGTACGTGACATTTGTGACATTTAATCGTGTGTTGCATGTTGCATAATATACTGCTGTGAAGTAAGTTATTTTAATTCAAATATTGAAAACCACAAAAAACCATAAAAAGGCGGCCCCTACTTTTTTCTTAACGGCTTGACCGATTGTTTTCAAAATTTAACATCATAGAGATAAAGAGTATATCTGTGCCTCTAGTGATCCAAAAACATTATATAAAATGTTTTTTCTCATTTTGAGGAAGTGCTAACATGGGCAATATATTAGTCTTTTTGGCACCACTGCCCTGAAAATTCTAAACAAAAAATTACACTTTTGGCTCACTAGAGGCACAGATTTATTATTTATCTATAATCTGTGAAAATTTGAAGACAATCGGTAAAGCCATTTAGAAAAAAGTAGGGGCCGCCTTTTTGTGCTTCATAAAACATGGATTTCATCAAGTATCGTAGACTCTTAAATACAAAAATTGCAGTTGCATGGAATAAAGAATTAAAATAATTTGTATAATATTTGAAGCAACCGAATAAATATGTCATTATGATGATCGAATTTAGGTTATAAAATAAGAATACATATTTGAAACTTAATTAAAACAAATATGCACGATGATTAATAATAAAATGGAATAATTTGATTTGAAATATGATGAACGAAAAATGGTACCGAGATTTAATCAAAGTTTGTCACTTTTTATGTAACAAATAGAAAATTACTGACATTCCAGGTTACGAAAGGGAATAATAGAAATCTACTCAATTTTATGCAGGTTTCCACTTTATAACTTATCCTGATTATTTGATCGTTCACATCTCTGCACACATCAAAACATCAACAAACTATTCAATATCATTTCGATTCCTAAAATATACAATTCATTATAAGGTGTATGTTCCACCTAAAATGTTTTAATAAAATGCGAAGTTGTGACGTCAGGCGGATAATGTATGTCCTCGATTGATCCTTGTTAATAGTTATATCAAATGATAGACGTATTGGAAATAAGGTCCAATATCAAAAGGTAACAATATTACAGTGTGGATAGAAATGTTCCCTTATGCCTCCCTCCCCCATAACCCACCCCAAAAATGTCTGCATTTATTTACATGAAATGTTGCTTTGCCCGTGTTTCAAGTCAAGGTCACCAGTGGATATTCCAATATTTTCTTCACTGCCAAATGGATTCACGGTTTCCTACATATTATGGAAAGTTTCGAAGAAAGTGACTTTTTCAATGACAATTTGGTTTCTATTTAATATCTCTCTAATACCCCTTCTACACGCTCACTTTAACATAGGACTTTAGTAGCCTCTCACTTTAAGTACACCGTGTAGATGATCAAGCTTCCCTTAAATGACACCGCACTTCAAGTTCGCGACGGACCTATGTTTAACCTATGTTTAACGCAAGACGCGAGATCTCGCGAGATTATTTTTAAAAACGATTCGCTTTTGTTCTTCTTCAGTTCTAGATTTAATAGTAAAATTGTATACATATTCAAGTTAAAATGTTTCATTGAATTTGTAAGTGTGTTGCGTGCTATTTAATAATACTTTTTAACCTAACACAAAGGCTCAAAACAATTTTAAAATAATAAATAAGTGCTATGAGTGTTAAAAGTTAGGCTATGTCATCCAAGAGTGATTTTGTTTTCAACTTGAACTGACAGCTGGAACATATTTTGGAAATAAGTTCACTGGACCATTCATGTGAAATCTCCTCACTGTCATTACAATAACACTACACTGAATCGACAAATTAAGGTAATGATTACAGAATCGTCACCAGATAGTGCGTCAATAGATAAAGTGAGTGTGAAGACGTGCTAAAGTGAGACGTCATTTAAATGTATGTTTAACATACTATATTAAAGTGAGCGTGAAGAAGGGGTATAAATACTTATCGGATTCAAACGAATCTTTTTGCTTGCCAGTTCGCTTGAAATTATGTACAGGAAAAGTCAAGTTTCGTCGAAAATTGTGCAAAATTTCTCGATGTCTATAGACGCGAATCGTAACGCAACTTCCGAGCTCCGGATTCTATGGCTAAATATTGTTCTGGTCGATTTTGGAAAATTAGTTTCACCGCCTACTAAAATTCATTTTCACTGCACAATTGAAATTGACGTTTAAAATTAAGACATCAGAAAAAGCGGTGTTTTTCACGAATAACTCGGTAAATACTGAACAGAATATCGCGAAAGTGTTACTATAAATCAAGTCACGGAATTATATGCATTACTGGCGAGTTTCAACACGATCGGTGGAAAATTAAAGATTTGTATAAAGAAAGAAATTTTCAGCCACGTTGCTACGGGGACGACGTTCTTCTCTTTTAAGCGTATAGGCACCGAGTGTTCGCCACGAGTGAGAGAAATTAGCAACTTTTGTGGGAAGATCGTCAACTGTTTTATTTCTCATTGGCCGTGACCTAGCAACCGATCAGATGTCAACAAATGTACTCAAAATATTTCGGAATCAAACTAAGTCGCGCAAATTAATATTGTGATCAGATTCAGTGAAATTGTGAACACTTTATTATTAATATTTTGTAGGCGAATAAACATTAGATAAACATGTGTAAATTTTAAGAATTGATAATGCGTAATATGTGCAGCAACATAACATATTCGCACAACCAAGATCAGTTCTGCACTCTAGTGGTAGAGATGTGGTACTAGAGGAAAGGGTTCAACATTCAATTATCCATAAGGAACCTGTAGAGTTTGGATACCTCTACATCATACACTATTAAACATAGAACCATAAAAATTGTAAGTAGTATAGAAAAGATTATGCTTTTTCGATCTGTCACCTCAGAAATGTATTTATTGTGTCTAAATAATTATAAAATAACTTTCCGTATGAAGCAAATACGGCTTATACTGTAGCCTGATTGGTCTGTTGAACCATTTCCTGTACTCTGATTGGCTGCTGCATTTCATGTTTGCATGATTAATACGCTGCAATTTCACCTCGGAGAAAAATTCTGAGGTGACAGATCGATAAAGCATAATCTTTTCTATACTCGTTACTTTTTTCAGGGTTCTATGTTTAATAGTGTATGAAGTAGATGTATCCAAACTATACAGGTTCCTTATGGAGAATTGAATGTTGAACCCTTTCCTCTAGTACCACATCTCCACCACTAGAGTGCAGAGCTGATCTTGATTGTGCGAATAACTGCAGCGACTTGGACGCCTTGCCAAAAGGTAAGCTTCCTTCCCACAGATTAGGTGGCTCTGTCTGTACTTTTTACAGTGCCATCTGTTGTCTAAACACGCTGCCTATTATAGTAAAGGATACGCTCCATAGTGGCCGTGTGCATTGTTCTTTCTATGACAGGGCTTAATAGTGCAGTCCATAAACCGAACAATAGTGCAAATAGTGATAGAATCATGAAAATTTCATTACTTACTAATTCGACCATAATACATCCAAAAATTTATGGCCCCAAGCTGAATTCCTGCAACTTTCCGAGTTATTAACTAATTAAACTAAACAACTAAATGTCAAATGACAAAAGAAATTGGCGGCTTTTTGGAAATTTTAAAATTGAATATTACATATAATTGTTATTTAAAATATAAACCGTCAATTGTTTCATACATTTTTTATTAATTCATACTTCAATTAAATAATTAAGATATTAAAATCAATCTCCAAATCCTTAATTTGGTCTTTCATTCAAAATCTAGAAGGCCTGATTGAATCAAGGTTCTTATACTATGTGTTTGAATTACTTGAAAACAGCATGCAATTTGACAGTTTTACCTTTACTAAAAAGTATGACTTAATTTATTAATTACTCCAAAAGTTGCAGGAATTCAGCTTGGGGCCATACATTTTTGGATTTCTCATGGTCGAATAAGTAAGTACACAAATTTTCGTGGTTCTATCACTATTTGCACTATTGACCCCTAAATTGCGGTTTATGGACTGCACTATAAAACGAATCTCAGTTTTTTTGGTCTGGGGATACAGGTCGCACCATTTTTCCGATCTGGCTGACATTTTGCACACATGTACCTAAGGACCAATTATGTGGTTAAAGACTGAAAATTTATAGAATTAAAATAAATAAATAAATAAATAAATTTTTCCTGAACGGCTGAAAATTTAAAAAATAGTTAAGTCAAGTTTAAATTTTGCATGAGACTACCATTTTCTCTTATTTTACTTATTTTCAATCTAATCGGTAAAGAACCTTCACTTATTGTAATTTTTAATGTAAAAAAATGTTGTCAAAAGTGAAGGAATCTAATGGGAATCCACTGCATCTTGATCGGGTGCGGGTGTGCTCATGTATCAGAGTGTATGTATAGATTGCTATTCTCTTTCAATAAAACACATATCATTGATCTAGTCATATTCCAATTCAATTAGGATGTTACTATGTTTTCCGTTCGTTACACGGAATTCCAGTTAGATTTTGAACCCATCGGTGCTCTCTCATCAACGCGTTACACTGAACGTGTTTCTAGTTTCATTATCTGAAATAGACAATAATGCCTATTGAGTTGTAAATCCTTAATATTCATAGATAATACTCTGAAATTAACTAGGAAAACAATCTGTGTAACGCATTGATAAGCGAGCCTTCGTATTGCATGCGAAATAATGTGCTTACATGAATGCTACACACCTTGGATAAAGCTCAAGTGCCCGATTAATCAAATGCGTCAAAGGATCAGTCATAATTTATTTGAATTGTATTTTAATAAATTTTCCCAAATTTTTTGGATTGGATTTGACAAATTTTTTCTAGCTACGACCTTAACCTCCTCTGTTCCGGGACATATACAGAATATTTGTTAATGTAAAAACTACTTATTTATGTTATTTAGGGGAAAATGTGGGTGGCTCTATTCGCGAGATATGGGGGCCATAATTTTTAATTAGCAGTGTAATTAACGGCTAATTATGCAAAAAATTACATCATTATCAACTATTTTTTATAAAAGCAATGGGTCATTATTGAGCGAGCGAAGCGAGCGTCTCCATTTGGCTCTTTTGGCACGGACCTCTGTTTTTTTTTTGTTTGTTTTTTTTTTTTCTGTTACTGACGATATACAGGTCAGAGTTTTTCTTCGATCGAGCTGAAATTTTGCACACATGTACGTAACATTTCTGATTGTTGCAGACCCTAATTTTTTTGAAATCCATTGATTGGTTCAAATTTAAAAAAAATTAACTTTCGATTGGTTGTTTTGATCAAATTGAAATTTTGACAAGTCATTACCCCCAACATTGTACCCAATCAAACAAAGTTTCAGCCAAATCCTCCCATTGGTTAAAATTTAAAACCATCTTTCCTGTGTTTTTAGAAATTTAAACTATAACCGATTGAACGATCAACTTATAACTTCGCATGATGGTTGGGTCCAACATTATCTGCATTTTTGACAATTTTCATACTAATCTGTGTTTAAATCCAAACGTTATTGACATTTTACGGACTATTAGCGTGTTGGCTGTCAAATTCACGGCGACTTCGACTCTTCAGTTCAAGGCAAGGTAGTTAGAGCAGAAACTTTCAAACGCAAATGAAACTGATAATGACCGTTCAACAGTCGATCTGATATTGTGTAGACACACTTATATCATATGAGTGGTCTCAGGTATATTTTTTGAAGGAGATCCTGTGATTTTTGAAAATTAACACGGAACAGTTCAATCATAAAGGTTCAATTGATCAACTTAAAGCTTTGCATGGTTATTTGGACCAATATTTTAGGAATGTTTTGAGATTTCTATACAAATCTGTGGCGAAATTTTAGAATTATTGGCTTTTAATGACATTTTCGATAGACAGAATTTCGGTTCGAGGTGTTGCGCGTATCCGTGCTCGCTCATCAACGCGTTACTCAGATTCATTGGTTAAAATTTAAATAAATATCTCCTGATAGGCTGAAAAATGAAAACGGTCTTCGATAATTCTGATCAAACTCATATTTTGCATGATCATTAAGACCAATATTGTCTCTTATTTTACAAAATTTCATCCCAATCAGTTAAGAACGTATGAAGTTATTTACATTTTTAATATCTGTCAGTAATGAAGTATCGAAATGAATGTTTTCCAGTGCCAATTGAAAATTGATTCTGATTTGCTTTATGAACCAGGTGCTTAGATGCTATTTTAAAGTTTCGATGAAAAGCATACACTTTTAAGTTGATATCATAATCAATTCCATATGGATGTATATGTTTTCTGTGCGTTGTGTACGCATTTCCGGTTCGAGAATTTGCACGTACCCGTGCTCGCTCATCAACGCGTTACACTGAGCGTTTTCCTAGTAAACTTGAACAAATTTCCATATGTCCGGTATCAAGAGGTAATGATACTCCCGTGGAGCTTTTAGTTAGGAGTAAGGCACAATGTTATTATTGTTCCTGGGGTCCTTGAGTGTATAAATCAGTTGGTGCCAAAGGCGCATGCGCGTAGGAGGCTGCAGGGGGGTGGCACATCTAGTTACATCATTTGCAGCCAAACAGCTAGTGGTATGTATATTTTGTAAGGGAATTTAAGATGCGTAATAACATAAGGAACAAAAAGGTCCTTCGAATAAAATGTGAAAATGCTCGTATAATGCTCATAAATACACATTTTCCTATTTCTTTAAACATTTTTTGAGTTAGCATGTCCTTCCGATTACTCTCCATTGCAATTATACTAAATATTTACCAAAATTGTCTGGAAGCTGCTCTGTATCATCACAAACAAAAATTATATTTTGGAATTCAAGGAGATGTCCATTAGACGAATAAAATTGACATGAACCATTCAGTCCATTGCTCAAAAGTTGAATAAATCTTAATTTTGTTACCAAAAACACGAAAATGACACAAGTGTGAAAAATATTCTACAGCTCTCAAACTTTGCATATGTAAAGAACTAAAGCAACGAAGCAATAAAAAACAAATTTAAATTTTTTGGGATCGTTATTTTTGCCACCAGGGGCGCTGAAAGTTTCAAATTTGTATTCCGTCTTGCACGTAAACGGTGCACCTTAAAATTGTGAAAACAATCATGTATAGTGCCGTTTTTATATGCGCAATATATAAAAACTAAAAGTTTTGAGCTATGTAAATCTAGTGGAGCGGTCGCTCCACGCCAGCAAAGCCGTACGGCGCGCGCACACTCTCATTTAAAAAGGCTGGAGCAACCCACTTTTACTGTAAGCATCAAAGTGGCACTTTCGGCCAACTGGATCTTAAAATTGGGAAATCTCACATTGTTGCGAAATATCTTAATTTCGAGCTATGACCCACCCTACAACATATACCAAATTTGGGAACAATAGGTTACGCCCTTTGCGAGCTAGAGGGCCGTGAAAACAGTGTTTTAGGACGGGTTTAATCAGTAATCTCAGTAGTAGGCTGGAGCTAGAATCTGGTAAACAGGCCACAGCCTAAACGGCTGAACCGATGATCTAAAAATGTTTACCACGTGTGCACTTTTGGCGTCTGATTTAACTTCACCCCCATGACTTTTTTGTTTGCCGCCATTTTGAAACCGGAAGTGACGTCATATCTCGTCAACGGCTTGACCGATTGGAACGAAATTTGCGCCAAACGATTCAGACGGTCATCTCTATGCATTATCTATCAGTAGCAAAAGACTAACTATTATGTTAAAGAACCCGGAAATGACTTAATGAAATTTGAAATACATCGATTAGCATTTCGGCGACAAAGGTTGATGCGATTATTTTGATATTTATGTAACGTATGTACTTTTGATGTCTCATGTGACTTGTTATAACCCCAACAGGAAACCGCCATTTTGAAACCGGAAGTGACATTAAATCTCAATAACGGCTAAATGGATTTGAACGAGAGCAGCACTAAACAATTTGGACTGTCAACTTTGTGCATTATAATCAGTTTTGTGATTAGATAATTTTATTTTTATCTAGATAAAGATAAAGATAACCTGCCAAAAATTTATCTAGATAAGATAATAGATAAATTTCCAAGAAATCATCTAGATAATAGAACAAGATAAAAAATAATTGTCTAGATAATTGTAATAGATAATAGATAATTTTTACCAAATACACGGCTCCATAATTATTTTCAAATCCAAATTTCGGAACTCAAGTTTTTAAAAAACGGGACCGTCAAAACAAGCCAACTAATGCGACTAAATGGAGATTATCTTTTTCTATTATCTGACATTTGAAGTTCGTGCATGAGCATACATACACACAATGTATTTTGAATTTTATATTTTGTTATCTAGATAATTGCCAATAGATAACAATATTTTTATCTAGATAAAGATAAAGATAACAAATTATTTAATTATCTAGATAAGATAATAGATAAAAAATAATTTTGTAGATAATTATCTAGATAATTTTATCTAGATAAGTCACAACACTGATTATAATCAGTAATATTTGCAGTTTCCCAAACCGAAACCGGAAATGACGTTACACATTTAATTAATCTCACAGATTTACATTTTGATGCAATAAATATACTATTTGAGACAGCTAATAATAAAATGTAATCATGCTTAAATTATAATTCAAGGGGTCAGAGTTTGCAGCTGCCATTTTGAAACCGGAAGTAACGTCATATCTCGAAAACTGGTAGACATATCGGTAAGGAACTAGCGCCAAATAATTCGGAAGGACATCTCTATGGAATGGAATAGGAACAGTCAAACTAGAATTTTCCTATATATGAGACCGGAAATGACGTCATTTAAATGTATAAATTATTGTAATCCCCTCCTTTACAATTAAAAGTATTCATACAGCTTAAAATAATACACATCATTTATAGATATATTCTATGTAGCATTACATTAAGGTCAGCAGCCATTTGAAAACCGAAGTGTTGCCTTAACTCGGAACTGGGTTGACCGATTGGAATGAAACCTTGGCTATTCTACATGAAAGATCATTTGAAGCAAATATTTGGGACCATACGCAGTTTTTCATTAGTAGTATCCAAATTGTACAGGGTGATTTTTTTTCAAGGATTTAGTAATTGTTAATTCGATATGTGTCACAAGTCGTAAGAATAAACTAAAAAAAGGAGCGATATCCCCATAAGAACCATTTCGTGTAAAAATACCAGCCAAGTCTCTTCAACAACAACAAAATATATTGATTGCGCCAAGACGCAGAGATGAGAAAAGGGTTGAATAGCGGACTGTATGATAGAGGGTAGAGAAGCAGTAACACTTACGTATAGTTCACGGATGCTGCGAGATGTTGTATGCGGCAATGCGTCGAACTCCGTGGCCTTGATGTTGGGAAGGATGGTACTGCAGCACGGGGAGGGTGTGAGGAGTGTAATAATGAAAATGATACGAGTAAGAATAAGAATATCCAACTTGGCTGTATGACTGAACTTCGAACGAACACGAACTGTCTGCATGAGCAGAAACTGGCACCAGAGAACCTTCCTCGATGATAGGTAACGACAAAGAGAAAGAGGGGAAGGTCGAACTGATAAGGGATGATGCTTGGCGAGCTTGGGTGCGAACATATTATATGAAATCTTAAAATTCTGCACTGAAAAGTAGTGATATCAAAAAATTAGGCAAGTCAAAACTTTATTTGAAAATCAAAAAATACTCTATTTTTACCTATTTAATGGAACATAATATTTAATAGAATAATTTTAAATGTTTATCAGCTAATTATTATACCACTTAGTATGTAGTTATCAAACACAAAAATATTTGTTTTGAAATAATTAACTTTGAATGAAACAAATTGGCTCAAAATTTAAAAAAAAAACGATTTCCCGCCGAAAATTTGCACCCCAAATTTGCACAGTTAGAGTTGCCCAAATCATATGTTGATTTTTTTGTTTATTGAAAATGAACATTTTTTGAATCTAACAACGCTGGTTAAACACAATTATCTTTGCCATTGATACAAATGCAAGACGTGCCGTATACCCTTATTTTGCTTGTTCTCCAAACCTCTAAGACCCGTATCTTCTAAACGACAAAAGTAAACGGTATGCAAAAAATCGTTTTTACATTCATACATAAGTATATATATTTCTGTGGGCAAAGTTAGAAAATAGTATTAAATAGTGCAGCAACCACTTTTTAAAAATTAGTCGATTACTGGTGAAATCAGCCTTATCTTATCCTGAATGCCATTTTATCCGGGGCGACTCACTTTCAACGCTTTCACTAGTTTTTGTCCTAGTTTGATACCATATCGTGCAAAAATAATTACTCAAAAATAAAGAGTGTCTAAAATCCTCAAGGACAACTTCTCAGTTTCGCAGTTTTCACTTCGCAGTCGACTAAATGTTGAATACACTACAGAATACGCTCGAAACTATGACTTGTTCGGCTGTTTTAATCAAACAAAACAATTTCCTATTTGGGAATGTACAGAAACTGACTGTTGCTGTGGAACAAAAGGGGGCCAGACGGGCACGAACCCCCAAATCTCGAGCAGCGATTTTTTTATTTTCATCTTTCTAAGCAGTTCAAAATTATTGTAGTGTATGAAGGGCTGTTAGCAAAAGTGAAAAAATTAGTCTCAGCAATAAATATCACTTATTATGTTTGTTGAGCGAGCGTAGCGAGCGTCACCACGGTACACTTACGGCACTTTCTCTGTGTGTGTTTTTTTTTTTTTTTTTTTTTTTTTTTTTGTGTTCACTGCCCAGGTCAAACGGCACAACCAATCGATCTGAAATTTTGCACATATACTAACGTAATCTATGCGGTCCCTGAGATCGTTTTTGAACGGGCTCATGTGATTGGTTCAAATTTAAAAAAAAAATCTTTTGATTGGTAGTTCCGATCAATTTGAAATTTTGACAAGTCATGGCGACTAACCTTGTACCCAATCTTACAAAGTTTCAGCCAAATCCTCCCATTGGTTAAAATTTTAAAAAATCTTTTATGTTATTTTTTAAATTTAAACTTGAACCGTATGACTGATCAACTTAAAACTTTGCATGGTCATTGGGACTAACATTATCTGCATTTTTGACAATTTTCAGACTAATCTATGTTTCAATCCAAAAGTTATTGACGTTTTACGGACATTTTGCGTGTTGGCTGTCAAATTTCTCGAAAATGTTGATCACGGCTACTTCGACTCTTTATAGTTCCAAGGTAGTTAGAGTAGAAACTTTCAAACGTATGAAACTGATATGACCATTCAACAGATCGATCTAATATTGTGTAAGTACACACACTTTTATCATATGAGTGGTCCCAGGTCTATTTTTTTTGAACAGTTCAATCAGAAAGGTTCAAAAGGTTCAAGCTTTGCATGGTTATTGGGACTAATGTTTTAGGACAATTTTGAGATTTTTATACTTGAGTCTGACGAAATTCAAGAATTATTGGCTTTTAATGATATTTTCGATAGACATAATTTCGGTTCGAGGTGTTGCGCCTGTCCGTGCTCGCTCATCAACGCGTTACACAGAGCGTTTTCCTAGTATAATACATATCTGTAAGGCCTATATTTACGGGTTGTAAATTGTAATATAATATATAATAATTAATACCAACTGCAAATTGAAAATATTTGCCTCCTGTGGGATTCGAACCCACGTCCCTGAATTGCCGGTCCAGTGCTCTAACCACTAAGCTAAGCAGGCGATCCAATCTGCAGTGGTTTTGTTCCATATATACTGCATTTCTACAGTCCGAGACGCGTGATGAAGAGGTCAGAAGACCGTGGAATCCTTTCCACGTTTGACAACTGACATTCACCTTCTCGTATGGATTTTTCTCATACGATGAGTACTTATAGGTGGCTATGGTTTTTTCTGATGACCTCAGAAAGGGTGATGATGTAAGTTTTTTTCATTTTTGTTTATTTCACATTGTAACACGATATTTTATTTATCATATTATCATACAACAACGAAGCAAGCTGGCTCACGCATGGCTCAGTATGGCTCAAGCATAGCTCAGTATGGCTCAAGCATGGCTCAAGTAGGGCTCAAATAAGGCTTAGTATGGCTCAAGCATAGCTCAGTATGGCTCAAGCATGGCTCAAGTAGGGCTTAATAAGGCTCAAGCATGGCTCAAGCATAGCTCAAATATGGCTCAAGCTGGCTACAGCAAAGCTTAAGTATGGCTATAAGCATGGCTCAAGCATGGCTAAATGTAGGCTCATGCATGGCTAAAGCATAGCTTGATTATGGGTCAAGCGTGGCTCAAGCATGGCTCAAGTATGTACAAGCATAGCTCAGTATGGCTCAAGCATGGCTCAAGTAGGGCTCAAGTAAGGCTCAAGCATGGCTTAAGTATTTACAAGCATAGCTCAGTATGGCTCAAGCATGGCTCAAGTAGGGCTCAAGGGGGCTCAAGCATGGCTCAAGCATAGCTCAAATATAGCTCAAGCTGGCTACAGCAAAGCTTAAGTATGGCTATAAGCATGGCTCAAGCATGGCTCAATGTAGGCTCATGCATGGCTAAAGCATAGCTTGAGCATGGGTCAAGCGTGGCTCAAGCATGGCTCAAATGTACAAGCATAGCTCAGTATGGTTCATGCATGGCTCAAGCGTGGCTCAAGCATGGCTCAAGTATGTACAAGCATAGCTTAATATGGCTCAAGCATATGGCTCAAGTAGGGCTCAAGTAAGGCTCAAGCATGGCTCAAGTATAGTTCAAGCATGGCTCAAGCATGGCACAAGCATGGCTCAAGTATGGCTCAAGCATGGCTCAAGCATGGCTCATGCATGGCTCAAGCATGACTCAAGCATGGCTCAAGCATGAGTCAAGCATGGCTCAATCATGGCTCAAGTATGCACAAGCATTGCTCAAGTATGCACAAGCATGGCTCAAGTAGGGCTCAAGCATGGCTCAAGCATGACTCAAGCATGGTTCAAGCATGACTCAAGCATGGTTCAAGCATGGCTAAAGCATGGTTCAAGCATGGCTCAAGCATGGTTCAAGCATGGCTCAAGCATGACTCAAGCATGGCTCAAGCATGGCTTAAGCATGGCTCAAGTATGTACAAGCATAGCTCAGTATGGCTCATGCATGGCTCAAGCATGGCTCAATCATGGCTCAATCATGGCTCAAGTATGTACAAGCATAGCTCAGCATGGCTCATGCATGGCTCAAGCATGGCTCAATCATGGCTCAAGTATGTACAAGCATAGCTCAGCATGGCTCATGCATGGCTCAAGCATGGCTCAATCATGGCTCAAGTATGCACAAGCATGGCTCAAGCATGACTCAAGCATGACTCAAGCATGGCTCAAGCATGGTTCAAGCATGGCTCAAGCGTGGCTCAAGCATGGCTCAAGTATGCACAAGCATGACTCAAGCATGACTCAAGTATGCACAAGCATGACTCAAGCATGGCTCAAGCATGGTTCAAGCATGGCTCAAGCGTGGCTCAAGCATGGCTCAAGTATGCACAAGCATGACTCAAGCATGACTCAAGTATGCACAAGCATGACTCAAGCATGGTTCAAGCATGACTCAAGCATGACTCAAGTATGCACAAGCATGACTCAAGCATGGTTCAAGCATGCTATGTGCTTACAGTTCGGAGTTCCAGGTTCGATGTCTATGGACGACCTAGGATATAATTTATGAGCCACGACCACCTAATTTCAAGCTTCCATCCTTCTCATCATCATCGCATTATCATTCATTTGGATTTCTCATGGTTTAATTAGCAAGTATACACATTATGCTTCATTATTTATTTAACGATTTTTAGACTTGTTAACCCCACTACTACTATCAATCAGTGCTAAGGGGCTCCCCTACCTACGCTTCAAATTTTAATTATTTTCAACCTAACCCAGTTTCGATGTTATCAAATCAGCTGACAATCAACGGCTTAAGTAAACTCGTGTATACTCAAGGATATGATACTATTATCACTTATGTATGCCACTGGTGGTGGGGTTGGTGTGATAAGGGCTGGTATAAAAGTTGCTCAAGCTTCTGTAAAAAGTCACAAGTCTTCAACTACAAGAAACATGAAGTTGCTGCTAGTTCTCAGTCTAGGTGAGTCAATTTAATATTTTCAAGAACAATTTCTGTTTTACTTTATCTTAAAAATAATATTTATTATGAATTATGTATGTTCTGAGAATTGTTTTATGAAGTCGTCAGCACATGATGATGCTACGTGATGTTTTGCCCCATTCAACCGTATTTTTTCTTCATTGAGCGAGCGTAGCGAGCGTCCCCTCGGTACTCGTATATGGCACTTTCTCTGGGTGATTTTTTTTTGTATTTTTGTCTGCACTGCCCAGGTCAAACCGCACAACCAATCGATCTGAAATTTTGCACACATACTAACGTAATCTATGCGGTCCCTGGGATCGTTTTTGAACGGGATCCTGTGATTGGTTTAAATTTTAAAAAAATATCTTTCGATTGGTTGGTCCAATCAATTTGAAATTTTAACAAGTCATTACGACCAACATTATCCCAATCTTACAAAGGTTCAGCCAAATCCTCCCAATGGTTAAAATTTAAAACCATATTTCATGTGCTTTTTGACATTTAAACTAGAACCGTTTTACCGATCAACTTAAAACTTTGCATGGTCATTGGGACCAACATTATCTGTATTTTTGAAAATTTTCTGACTAATATGTGTTTGAGTCCAAAAGTTATTGACATAATTTTTACGGATATTTTGGGTGTTGGCTGTCAAATTTCTCGAAAAAGTTGATCACGGCAACTTCGACTCTTCAGTTCAAGGTAGTTAGAGCAGAAACTTTCAAACGCATATTATGAAACTAATAATGGCCTTGTAACAGATCGATCTGATATTTTGTACACACACTACTATAATATCATATGAGTGGTCCCAGGTAAATTATTTGAAACAGATCCTGTGATTTTTGAATATTAACAAAAAAACAGTTAACCCCTTCACTGTTATGGTCGTAGTAGTTACGTCTGTAGAATTTGGTACCTACCTAAACTGTTATGGACGTAATAGCTACGTTTCAAAATACTGCACTCTATTGGATTTTTTTATAAGCTTCATATGGTAAAAGTTGCTAATGCAACCCCTAGATGGTGTTAGTGATACTGTAAGGTGTACGTACAGTTAGTTTGAATGTCAGGATTTATGTTTTATTAGGTTGTAAACTGATGTCAAAAAGTAGTATTTTTCTTGAGGAATGTAAACATACAAAATGGCGCCTAGAGTAGTGCAAGTGACTGCATAGTGGGAAAAGCTAAATAGAAAGCTAAATACAATATATTTTGAGTATTATATAAATAACACATATGTGAAGAAGGTTTGTTATTCGTTTGGTAATGATTTGAAAGAATCTGAGTCACCGGGGGGTACTGATGTACTGTCAAATGAAGGTATTTACATAAAAAAAACTTTGTCAAATGTTCAAACAAGCATCCGTTTATGCTTTATAAAAACAAAAGGACACATTTTAGAAGGAAAATTTATAATAATAATTTGAATGGAATTACCTAATGAACAAAAAGTTATTTGGATGTTTTTTGTCAGGTGCAATACTGGAAATGTATGCAAATTTTCCGGGACTTTTCCAAGATGGCCGACAAAATACAAAGAAAATTTTCACTTTTTTTAAATTTTCCAACATTCCAATATTTATTTTTTCAAATATATATTTACTTCACCATAATAAAATTAACAACACCTTGGTATAATTTTTTATAAAAGTGTCCATTATTGGCTAACACCTGGGGTACCATCCCTACCTATTCGCTTACAGTGAAGGGGTTAAAGACAGTAAAAAATCGATCAACTTAAAACTTTGCATGGTTATTAGGACTATTGTTTTAGGAATATTTGGAGATTTTTATGCAAGTCAAGAATTCAAGAATTCAAGAATTATTGGCATTTTCATTTTTGATAGACAGAATTTCGGTTCGAGGTGTTGCACGTATCCGTGCTCGCTCATCAACGCGTTGCACATAGCGTTTTCCTAGTATATATTAGACAGAGTTGTTAACATATTATTATTATCTCAAATTCATAGTCATAGTCAAATGGGTTTGTCAAATCCAAAGAAGCTAATTCTTTTCAGACGTACTTCATAGTACTTTTCATATATTTTAGACTAGTACATTCTTGATTTTATTTTTAAATTTATAACAACTAGACAAAGAGAAATTTAAGTTTAAAGATACATATTGGTATTTATATTTCCAAATCTAATAAAACCCCTTATTTATCGAAGTTATACGCTGAAGTGCCCATAACTTATTTACTGTGAATAGAAAGCAAAACTGAAATTATGTTGGTTTTGACCAAACCTAATGTCCAAAATAGGCGAAACTGTATGTGAATATTATAGATAGTAAGTGTATAGATATGTGTGCAACTATTCGAATATTAAAAATACTTCAAAAACATTTGCATACATTATTCGATTAGTAATTCGGAAATAATGTTCACGCGACCATGATACTTGATCCACTTCTTGAACTTGAAGCACAACGGAGCATTTTGCAAGTTGTTTACGTGTTTTATAAATTTATTTTACTGCTATTATGACCAGGTTAGCGTAATCTTTATTAAACAAATGTTTTTATGTTAATTATATCCCAGAAAAACACACTCCGTGTAAAATGGCAGCCAAGTCTCTTTACTTTAAAAAAATTCAACACCGAAAAGGAGTGATATCAAAAAAGGAGCCAAGTCAATGACATTTTCCAAATATTTAATCGTATCTTTGAAATAAAAGTATAAACACCGAGAAGTACTTTACAAAAGGACTTGGCGCATCGTTTTTTTAAAGACATCTTTCTATCCTAAAAGTGGAAAGAAAATTACAAGTAAGTAAATTTTTATTTTTCTATTAGAGCCAGTATCTATGAATCAAGCTACTTTTAGTAATGGCTATTTTATAGTTTTGTCAATGGCGATAGAAGAAAGATTTCATGCTGTAATAGATAGGTAATATAAAGTGGGAAGAATTAAATAACAATTGGAAGTGGGCTCATATATATTCTTATAGCACTGTTAATATGGTGATATTAGAAGAGTATCTTTTCATAATTTAATCTTGACTGTGGGAAATCATAAAACGTTGTCAAATAATTACTATATCTATCTATGGAACACTATTATATATTATTGAAGTGTTAAGTGTATAAAGTTTAAAATTTTAATTGAAATTCAAAGTAATTTCACTGTATACTTTGTGAAATGTATTGTTATAAAATGTGGTATAATATAAATTTATTTCATGATGCGTTAAATTTAACGCATGAGACTTAATAATGCTGACCACGAAACAATATTACGAAGATAACTACTTATTTATTGTGTATTTATTACAAACATCGGCAACAAGTTTCATCGCATACATATTTAAATAGAAAATATTTTACAATGTATTTAATCTGTAATTGAAAGTTGTGTCCCTATTATTCTAAAAATTTTAAAGGACAGTAGTATATAAATGGCATATGCTTGTAAATAGAATAAAAAACGATGCGCCAAGTCCTTTTGTAAAGTATTTCTCGGTGTTGATACTTTTATTTCAAAGATACGATTAAATATTTGGAAATGTCATTGACTAGGCTTCTTTTTTGATATCACTCCTTTTCGGTGTTGAATTTTTTTAAAGTAAAGAGACTTGGCTGCCTTTTTACACGGAGTGTTTTTTTCTGGGATATCACTTATTTTGTTAGTTTATTCATACAGCTTGTAGCACATGTCCGAGCAAGGACTAATTTCTTAAAAAAAAATACGCCTCAACCGATTTGGTTACTAAGAAAAGTTGCGTTTGGTATCAGATTAAATTGATTATCCAAGAAGAATAGCCTAAGTTTCGTTACAATCGGTCCAGCCGTTTTCGATATATGACGTCACTTCCGATTTTGAAATAGCGACCGAAAATAATGTCGATTATAAGTCCTACATAATTGCATAATTTGGTTGCAGTCGGTAACACCGTTTTCGATATATGACGACACTTCCGGTTTTGAAGTGGCGGCCGAAAATAATGTCAACAAACTTGAATTCATAATTATAAGGGTTATATAATAACATAGTTTATTTGCAATCGGTACATATGTTTTCGATATATAACGTCACTTCCGGTTTTAAAAATGGCGGCCAGAAATAATGTTGTCTTGAATTCATAATTATAAGTCCTACATAATTACATAATTTGGTTGCAATCGGTACAGCCGTACTCAATATATGACGTCACTTCCGGTTTTGAAATAGCGGCCGAAAATAATGTCGTCTTGAATTCATTATTATAAGTCCTACATAATTACATATTTTAGACGCAATCGGTACAGTTGCTTTCGATATATGATGTCACTTCCTGTTTTAACAATGGCGGCCGAAAATAATGTATTCTATTCGTAACTATTAGTTCTACATAATTCCAAAATTTGTTTGGAATCGGTACAGCCGTTTTCGATATATGACGTCACTTCCGGTTTAAGAAATGGCGGCCGAGAACAGTGCAACCTTGAATTAATAATTATTTACAATGTACGTTTACTAAATATCTATTTAAAAGTATAAAGTGGTGAATTTATAGTCATTTAGCATATTTATGACGTCATTTCCGGTATAGGCAATAAGAAAACAATCTAGTTTTATCTAGTTGATACTTCATGAATGACCTTCTGAATTCATTAGCGCTAATTTCCGTCAAATCGGTCATGCCGTTTACAATATATGACGTCACTTCCGGTTTCATTTAGTGGTTCTTGCCGCCATTTCCGGTACCGTTAATATGTATATTCATTTATTCCAATTCATTTTTTAGATATATTGCAGAATGAATAGACAGGAGTTAGTTCAGTTACAATCGGTTCAGGCGTTTTCGAAATATGACGTCACTTCCGGTTTCAGGAAAAGCGTCCGTGAACACTGCAACTTGACATTATAATTTGTATTGTCTATGTTACAATGTAAGTTAATTATATATGTATTTAAAGTATAATTTGATGAAATAAGTCAAATATTGAGTATATATGACGTCACTTCCGGTTTATATAATAAGAAAATAATATTTTTTTTTTATATACTTCATATAGATGACCATCTAAATCGAATGGTGCTAATTTCGTTCTAATCGGTCTAGCCGTTTTTGAGATATGACGCCACTTCCGGTTTAAAAATGGCGGCACCAAAAAATTATAAGAACAAAGGTATCATCAGACGCCAAAAGTGCATATGTGGTAAAAATTTCAGGTTGATCGGTTATGCCGTTTAGGCTGTGGCGGTGATAGCAACGTTTCCTGATATCATCACCATCATCATCTTCAGAATCAGAAAGTGATGTAATTTCACTGTTTTCTCGGTCCTCTAGGGCGCAAATGGCATAACCTATTGTTCCCAAATTTGGTATATGTAGTGGAGTAGGCCATAGCTCGAAATTAAGATATTTCGCAACAATGTGAGATTTACCAATTTTGAGATCCAGTAGGCCGAAAATGCCATGTTGTTGCTTACAGTAAAAGTGTTTGGTCTGCTCCTCGGTTTATATAGGCATTTACGGTATGTTGAGTGACTGTGAGTGTACGGTACGACTTAACTGAGTGGAGCGACCGCGCCACTAGATTTTTGTATAATAAAGGTAGGTATCGATCAATGGCTCTACCCT